>ML826602.1:62165-92478 GCA_009831015.1 Picea engelmannii
TATTTTGGATTCAATCTGTTTTTTCAGCCGCCATCCTTTACGTTTTTCTACCATCTTGAGAAAAATGTGAAGGGAAAATCAGGAAACCAATTGCTTGATTGGTTGCATTGGAACTTTAGCATCACCTGAGTGAGTGGTCATCCCAGTAGTTTTAGGGTAGGTAGAGATGTGAAAATAATCTTGTCGGTCAAGCATTTTTCTAGTTTGAGTTTTCTAGCACTAGATACAGTCAGTTTTCAATAATGCACTCGGACATCCCCCATGTAGTTTGGAAGTAGTGCACAGAGCTTGGTAGGAGCAGGACACACACATGTTTTGGGAAACAACCCCATGGATCAAGAACTGGATCTTTGAGTTCTTTTCTACCTCGATGGGAGGATAGCATCCCTAGTTGGAGCCAATGTTATCACCCTAACAATGTTATCGGGATCTAAAAACTTCTGAAGTTTAGCGAGATGCTATACCAAAGTAGAGGCCCGATAGTTCAGGGTGCTCGGCTATATTCCATGGCGTATGAACGAATGTAGAGGAATTGGGAAGGGAGTAACTCAGTGGGTCGTCGATCTTGAAGAATCTCAAATCTATGGTCGAAGCCTACATCGGACAAACAAATAGCACAGAACTTAACATCGAGAAGGTAGACTGAGGAAAACTACTTTGGTTTCGATGGGGAACACATGACGCTCTTACACATGCATCGAAGGAGACAAAGGATTTCCCAAAACCACTTTTCCTATGGCCCCAATGTCACGTGTTTAAAAATTTCATGTCAATATCTCGCGGGGAAGAAAGTGGTTGGTCAGATCACCTCACATCACCGGTCCAGGTACTTTCCCGGATGACGTACCAAAAGGACGCCACCGCATAACTAACTTGAGGCTCATCATTTGAAGTGGATTGATGAAGCATGGAACACCAAGGTACCATGATAGTAATTCATGATCAAAGTACACAGAACATCAAAATATCAGATATGAATCATTTTATCCTATTCTGGAAAATTGTCATCTTATGTGTAAAAAAAACAAGCTTGGCCTGTGCTCTTGAATTCTGTAAACCCAAAGGGTAGCCAAATCAAGGTCTCTGTGAAGTTTGGAAAGCATGGATAATATCCATTGAACGATGTCTAGCACAATTGGGTTCTTAGCTAAGGTACCAGACAGGTCAATAAGTAAGAATGAAAGATGGCTCTTGCAGATGCAGGTGACTAAATTTCATACCGAACCTGAAACTGAGACAGAGTCGGGAGTAAGATTAAACCCCGTTATAAGGGATCTTGTCATAAATGAACATGCATACAACACTTTCCACCAAGATGCAAATAAGAAGAGGAGCAAAAGGAGGAAATCAGAGGCCAAAACCAAGATTATAGAGAGCGTCGGGGAAAATTCTGATTGGTGGAGACCCTGGAGGAGGAAATTGCCAAGATGAGGTGAATCCTCAGGTAAAATTTTGGCGTATTTTCAGATAGTTTTGGACAGATGTTAGCTTAAGAGAAGGGAGTCCTGATATGACAGACCAATTACTAACGATCCCTTTAAATAGTACAACTATTTTTCATTTTTGTATCTGGTATCTATTTTTAGAATTATGAGGAAGTTGGAACGTTTTAAATTCCATATGAAATTCCTATATATATGCTTGGCCTCACGAGTATAGAATGATGGAGAAAAGAGGAGCGTGCCCTCTGTGCAGGAGAAAATTATAAATCTCTGGGGCTGGAATGAATACATGGGTGTAGAGGTAGATTTTGGGACTTTTTATGAAAAGATTCCAATTGGTGGTGTTATGAGTCTCGTTTTCTCTCATAGTATGTGATTCCTGTTATTCTGTATTTTCATTTTTCTTTCTTCTGTCTAGATTGAGAAACTAAAAGTCCAGAATTCATTATTCAATGCTCTCGTCTTGACGATTTAGACTGTGTTCGTCTCTTCTAAACCATTTTAGAATTCATTACTATAATGATCTGATAATAGTTGTGTGTTTCTTTTCTTTTGATACTATCTAAAATTTTCAAGCATAAACTCAGAAGTCACTTTCTCATTTAGCCTTTTTGATGCTGGAGCATCGTTGGAAAGAACACATAGGTGGGACCACCCAACACATGAGAGTTCCTTCAGAACTTCAATGTGAGAAGTCACAAACGATTTCAGGATCCACCTCCACACAACGCCGAAATTCACCTTCGGAGACATGCTTGAACCGATGTCGGGTTTTCCCTTTGAAGCAAGTTTTTGAAATTGTAAACAGAGCAGAAGTTTCCACTTTGGCTCTGGAATACGACTAGACTAAGATAGCATAGGATAAGGTTTAGAGTAGGAAAGTAGCAGGGGAAACCCTAGGAACATTTTGAGTTATGAAAAAGGTTGTAATCCAGTTAGTGACAGGTAGAGGAAGGAGAGAAATTGATCTGTGAGAGAACTGCGAGTGAGTAGAAAATCTCAGCTTTTGGAGCTACTGTAGTTTGTATGTATTCTGTAGCCAGTGGGAACTTATGAATGGAACAGAATGGAAAATTGATCCAAATGTGTTGTTCTTGGACTGGGTGTATTTTCCTGTTGTTTTTTGTTTTATAAACAAGTGGATGGAACTGTGAGATTTTGGCAGTTTTAATTCTTTCTCTTCATTTGGAGCTCTGCAAGGTGTGCATTGAGCCAGGGAGGAACGATGTGGAATTGTTTTTCTCTTCACTGGGAGCTCTGCAAGGTGTGCATTGAGCTAGAGAGAAAATGTTGTGAGTCTGAGCTATCGAAATCCCTTAGATGCAAGGAGTGCATGGGAGATCGAAGTTTGAACCAGACAAAGCTCAGGAGGGATAAAACTTCGGAAGGTGTTGTCGAGACCAAGAACTCATTCCCTGGAAGGAGCGAAGATTGAGTCTTCGCAGACTTAGAAATATTCTAAGTCAGAGTCGAGTAAAAGCTCAGGAGGAAGAATTCCCTTGAGCGTTGGATCGCTGTGGGGATTCCCGTGGATCATCCAATTGGAAGGAAGAGCATAGAATTTAACGCTGCGTAGATCCCAGCGAGGGGAGTTCAAAGATATGAATGGATGGTGGAGAGTCCTCAAGGAGGAACACCGAAACTCCGCAAACCATTGGATAAGGTGGAGCTGCAAGGAGGTTAGCGACGAGGGCTACTTGACATTCAAAATCTCAGGAGGAACAATGACCATTGATCTTAGATAGATCTAGACCATTGGTTTAGTTCGCGAACTCAGGTATCACCAACCAGAGGGATAGAGGTCTTGTCTTCCAAAACCCCGAGTCACAAGATCATGGAATAGCAGAGTCAACCCATTTCATGGACTTGGATATCGTGAACTGGAAAGCGGAGTCCCTTGTTTTTCAAACCTCCGAGTCGCGAGACTATAATTTGATATGAACCGTTGATCATAGGCAGATCTGGACCGTTGATCCACATCCTGAACTTAGATATTGTGAATTGGGAAGAAGAGTTCCTTATTTTTCAAATCTCTGAGTAGTGAGATGGCGATTTGATCTAAACCATCGAGCATAGGTGGATCTGGACCATTGGTCCACATTGCAATCTTGGGTCTCGTGAGATGGAAGGACGAAGGTCTTGGTTTTCAAACCTCTGAATCGCGATATCACAATTTGATCTGGACTGTTGACTACAGGTGGATCTGGACCGTTGGTCCACATCGCGATCTCGGGTCTTTCAAGTTGGAAGGATAGAGGGCTTGACTTCTAAAACCCTGAATCGTGAAATAGCGAGGTTGGGCCATTTTGTGAACTCGGGTATTGCGAGTTAGGAGGGCAGAGTTCTTGTTCTGCAAAAATCCAAGTTGTGAGATCACGAAATAGCGAAAGGTAGGAAGGATAAGGGCAAGATCACATCCCTTGGTTGTGTATTGTAGGAGCTCGTGCTCGGCGCTTGGAAAATTCAATTGAGCGTTTGTGGAGGGACCTCTGTGTGTGTGTGTGTTCATTCAAAGGGTTCCAGTTTGGGACCAGTAGAGCCATTTTGACTCTCGAACTAGAAGATCCTGACTAAGAGATCACGCAACCTTGAGGAGGGATAGGGGGTCTGCATCAGGTGGTATCATAGCATGTTTTTCGTCTGTAGATTTCAGGCGAAGGAGGAAAAAGAAGGAGAAAGAAAAATTGGAACTGTACTCTGTGTGTGACAGATAGTCAACAAAATGCCTCCAAGAAGACAAGAGTCACCTATAGCCAATCGTGTTATAGAAATGGAGATGCGAGAGTTTCACACCTGAATGGAAGCAATGGAAGCAACAAAGAGAAGAGAACCTGACATTGGGGATGTCAGTGATGCGGAAAGTGAAGAGGCTGAGGTTGAAGAAGCTGTAGGAGAAGATGTTGTAGAAGAACGTTTGTTGAGAGCAATTGCCAGATTGGGAGGCAAAGCTAAGATAGAGGTCCCCATGTATGAGGGAAATCTAGATGCTGAAGAATTGTTGGACTGGATAAGGTTCATGGACAAACACTTCGACTATGAAGATGTCAATGAGGAAAATAAGGTGAAGCAGGTAGTCACCAGGCTAAAAGGGCATGCAACACTGTGGTGGGACGAACTGCAGGCTAAGAGGAGAGGTAAAGGAAAACAGAGGATAAAGAGTTGGGACAGGATGGTAGACAAGCTGAAGGCTAAGTTCATACCCAATGACTACCAGATCAATTTGTTCAGGAAGCTATAGAACCTGAGACAGAAAGGAATGACAGTCAAGGAGTACACCGAGGATTTCTACAGGCTGAACATCAGAACTAGACAAAGGGAGAGAGATGAAGAAAAAGTCACTAGATATGTAAATGGCTTGAGATATGAAGTCTAGGACGAGTTGAGCATGATGTCAATGAGGACTATGGAAGATTCTTATCAGTTTACACTGAAGGTAGAGGAGAAGCTAGCCAGGAAACAAAACCAGCGAGGAAGAGGTAAAATCTCAGTCCCAAGCAAAAGCAAGGGATTTAACCATGACATAGCACATCAGACTAAGGATGAGGCTGAGAAACCACACAATCACTCAGAATGAGGAGGAAGTTCACGAGGAAGACAGAATGGTGGAAGAAACTCTTCTAGAGAAAGAGGCAGAGGAGGAGTAAGGTGCTATAACTATGGAAAGATAGGGCACATGTCTTGGGAATGTCCTGAGAAGAAGAAGGAAGGAGGAGAAGCTCACATTTCAGAAGCAAGGCAAAGAGATGTTGAAGCAGAAGGGGCAGAGGATGGAGCATCCCTGATGTTGAGAAAATTTCTCTTAAAACCTAAGGTAGAAATTAAGAAGCCAGTGCAGAGAAATAATCTCTTCAGGACATCTTGCAAGACTAAGGATAAAGTATGCAAGGTGATCATTGATAGTGGGAGCACTAACAATCTAGTATCCACAGAGATGGTGGAGAAATTGGAGCTGAAGACAATTGGAAATCCAAGGCCATACAAAGTCTCATGGCTGCAAAAAGGACACCAGGTAATGATTACTAAACAATGCATGGTTGAAATTAAAATAGGGGGATATAAAGATGAAATCACATGTGATGTAATTCCCATGGACGTATGCCACATTTTGTTGGGAAGACCTTGGCAGTATGAAAAAAATGTCATTCATGATGGAAGGAAGAATACATACACATTGGAGAATAATGGTAGAACACATATGTTGTTGCCGACGGAGGAGAAGAAAGTGAAAGAGGAAGCCAACACAAGCATACTTCTCATGAGTGGGAAGGAACTCCTGAAAGAAGTCAAGGAAGAAGAAGAGATGCAGTTCATTGTGGTGAGGAAGCCCAAAGTAATCCTTACAAGTACATCAGTGAATGATCTACCTGAAGAAGTTCAGGAGCTATTGGATAATTTTGCTGATATAGTGGTGGATGAGCTGCCAAACTCATTGCCACCCAAAATGAGTATCAATCATCATATCAACTTGATACCAGGAGCAAGCCTGCCAAACAAGGCAGTGTACAAATTAACACCTCGAGAAAATGAGGAGGTGAAGAACCAAGTCCAAGAGTTGCTGGATAAGGGTTTATTTAGAGAAAGTTTGAGCCCATGCGCAGTACCAACTATGTTAAGCCCAAAGAAATATGGAGGATGGAGAATGTTCATAGACTCGAGAGCCATCAACAAGATCACCATCAGGTGTAGATTTCCTTTACCAAGAATGGATGACTTAATGGATTTCTTAAGTGGAGCAAACTTCTTTTCTAAGATAGACCTGAAAAGTGGATATCACCAGATCAGGATGAGAGAGGGTGACGAATGGAAAACAACCTTTAAGACGAATGAAGGCCTGTATGAGTGGTTGGTTATGCCATTTGGCTTAACAAATTCCCTGAGCACTTTTATGAGGTTGATGAATGAAATTCTGAAAGATTTCATTGGCAAGTTCGTGGTTGTATATCTGGACGATATACTAATTTTTAGCAAGACTAAGGAGGAGCATTTGCGACACCTCACGCTAGTGATGAGGAGGCTGTAGTAGAAGAAGCTACTGAACAATCTGAAGAAATCCTCTTTTATGAAGAGAGAGCTCATTTACTTGGGTTTTGTGATATCTTCGAATGAATTGAATATGGATCAAGAGAAGGTGAAAGAAATCAGAGAATGGTCGTCACCAAGGAGCATGTTCGAGGTAAGAAGCTTTCATGGTTTAGCAAGTTTCTACAGAAAGTTCATTAGAGACTTCAATGGAATTTGTGTGCCAATGATGGATATAATAAAGAAGAAACACAATTCCTTTAAATGGATAGAGGAGGCTGAAAGGAGCTTCAATATACTAAAGGAGAAGATGATAAAATGACCAATTTTGATCTTGCCGAGTTTTGGGAAGACATTTCAGATAAGATGTGACGCAAGTGGAGTTGCAATAGGAGTTGTTCTGAGTTAGGATAATAGGCTTGTTTCCTATTTCAACGAGAAGTTCAATGAGATAAGAGGAAATACTCCACATATGACAAGGAAGTCTATGCCATCATTCAAGGATTGAAGAAATGGAGGCATTATCTTGTCTCGAAAGAGTTTTTCCTGTACAACGATAACAAAGATTTACAATTCATAACTCGACAAGAAAAACTAAATCAGAGGCATGCAAAATGGGTTGAATTTATGCAAAATTTTACTTTTGTCATAAAACATATTGTTGGGAATGCTAACAAGGTTGCTGATACATTAAGCAGGAGATGTTTAATTCTGCAAGAATTCCAGGTGGAGACCTTGGGGTTTGAACACCTTAAGGATATGTATTGTGATGATACCAATTTCAAGGAGGCCTACGAAGCATGTACAAGTCCTATATTGAGAGATAGAAGTTAGTGGACAAAGTATATGGTTCAGGAAGGATTGTTGTTTAGAGGAAATGCTCAATGAGAGACAATCTTTTGAAGGAGAAGCATAGTGGAGGATTAGCTGGACATTTCAGCCACAAAACAATGTTTGCACAGTTGAGCAGTTCATACTATTGTCTAGGTATGAGAACAGAGGTGATAAAGTTTGTGAACAGATGTAGAATCTGCCAACATGCAAAGGGGAAAAGATAGAACACTGGATTGTATCAACCATTGCCAATACCAGAAAGGCCTTGGGATGAAATAAGCATGGATTTTGTGTTGGGATTGCCAAGAACACAAAGGGGATTCGATTCCATATTTGTGGTGGTATATAGGTTTTCAAAGATGGCACATTTCATCCCATGCTAGAAGACCAATGATGCAACACACGTTGCAAATCTATTTTTCAGAGAAGTTGTAAGACTTCACGGTCTACCCAGGAGCATTGTCTCAGACATAGACACAAAATTTGTTGGTCACTTTTGGAGGACATTGTGGAAGAAGACGAGGACATATTTTTCCTTCATCTCAGCTTATCACCCTCAGAGAGATGGGCAGACTGAGGTGGTAAATAGAAGTTTGGGAAATTTATTAAGGAGTCTAGTTACTGAACATCATAACCAGTGGGATCAGATTCTGCCACAAGCAGAATTTGCATACAATGACTCACCAAATAGGATCACTTGAAGGATCCCATTCCAAATACTCTATGGAATGCAACCCAGGGGAGTGTCTGAGTTAAGGGAATTGGAACAAGGAGAGATCAAAAGCACTGGAGCAGGGGATTTTTTTGTTGAGATGCAAAGACTCCATAGTTGGATCAAAGAACAATTATAGAGTTCTAATCAGAAATACAAACACAGAGCTGATCAACATTGCAGGGAACTTCAATTTGAAGTGGGAGATTAGGTTTTGGCGCATCTCAGAAAGGAAAGGTTCCCTAGGGGAACATATAATAATTTGAAGATGAAAAAGATAGGACCCTGTAAGATCTTGAGGAAGGTTGATGCAAATGCCTATGAGATCGAGCTGCCAGATGGTGTGGGAATTTCACCCATATTCAATGTTTCAGACCTATATCCTTACAGGAAATATGACATAGAAGGATCAGAAGATCAAGGAAAGATTCAGTGGGAGAAGTAGATTCTTGTGGTAGAGAAGCTACAGATGGAGAAGATTATGGATTAGAGGATTGGCAAGAAGACGAGGAGGAAGACTTATTTTGAGTATCTGGTCAAATGGAAGGGATGCCCAATAGAAGATGCCAGTTGGGAAAATGAAGCTGCTATCTAGAAGAAGGGAAAGTCAGTAGAGGAGCTCATGGACAGGAGTCCATGATTTTTTGTCAAGGGGAGTATGATGTAGGAACATTGTTGGCAAGCGCATAGAGGTGGGACCACCCAACACGTGAGAGTTCCTTCAGAACTTCAATGTGAGCAGTCACAAATGATTTCGGGATCCACCTCCACACAACATCGAAATTCACCTTCGGAGACACGCTTGAACCGATGTCAGGTTTTCCCTTTGAAGCAAGTTTTTGAAATTGTAAACAGAGCAGAAGTTTCCACTTTGTCTCTAGAATACGACTAGACTAAGATAGCGTAGGATAAGGTTTAGAGTAGGCAAGTAGAAGGGGAAACCCTAGGAACATTTTGACTTATGAAAAAGGTTGTAAGCCAGTTAGCGACAGACAGAGGAAGGAGAGAAATTGATCTGTGAGAGAACTGCGAGTGAGCATAAAATCTTAGCTTTTGGAGCTACTGTAGTTTGTATGTATTATGTAGCCAGTGGGCACTTATGAATGGAACAGAATGGAAAATTGATCCAAATGTGTTGTTCTTGGACTGGGTGTATTTTCCTGTTGTTTTCTGTTTTATAAACAAGTGAATGGAACTGTGAGATTTTGGCAGTTTCAATTGTTTCTCTTCATTTGGAGCTCTGTAAGGTGTGCATCGAGCTAGGGAGGAATGTTGTGGAATTGTTTTTCTTTTCACTAGGAGCTCTGTAAGGTGTGCATTGAGATAGAGAGAAAATTTCGTGAGTCTGAGCTATCGAAATCCCTCAGACACAAGGAGTGCGCGGGAGATCGAAGTCTGAACTAGACAAAGCTCAGGAGGGATAACACTTTGGAAGGTGTTGTCGAGACTAGGAACTCATTCCTTGTAAGGAGAGAAGATTGAGTCTTTACAGACTTAGAAAATCTTCTAAGTCGGAGTTGAGTAAAAGCTCAGGAGGAAGAACGCCCTTGAGCGTTGGATCGCTGTGGGGATTCCCGCGGATAGTCCGATTGGAAGGAGGAGCGCATAATTTAACGTTGCGTAGATCCCAGTGAGGGGAGTTCAAAGATCTAAACGGACGGTGGATAGTCCTCGAGGAGGAACATCGAAACCTCACAAACAGTTGGATAAGTTTGAGTTGCAAGGAGGTTAGCGGGGAGGGATACTTGACATTCAAAAGCTCAGGAGGAATAGTGACCATCGATCTCAGATAGATCTGGACCATTGGTTCAGTTCATGAACTCAGGTACCGCCAACCAGAGGGATAGAGGTTTTGTCTTCCAAAACCCCGATTCGTGAGATCATGAAATAGTGGAGTCGACCCATTTCGTGGACTCAGATATCATGAACTAGAAAGCAGAGTCCCTTATTTTTCAAACCTTCGAGTCACGAGACTACGATTTGATCTGAACTGTCGATCACAAGCAGATCCAAACTGTTGATCCACATCGTGAACTCAAATATAGTGAACTGGGAAGCAGAGTCCCTTGTTTTTCAAACCTCCAAGTAGCGAGATGATGATTTGATCTGAACTGCCGAGCACAGGCGGATCTGGACCATTGGTCGACATTGCAATCTCGGGTCTCACGAGATGGAAGGACGAAGGTCTTGGTTTTCAAACCTTTGAATCACGAGATCACGATTTGATATGGACCGTCGACTACAGGCGGATCTGGACCATTTTTCCACATCGTGATCTCAGGTCTCACAAGTTGGAAGGACAGAGGGCTTGACTTCCAGAATCCCGAATCGCGAAATAGCGAGGTCGGGCCATTTCGCGAACTCGGGTATTGTGAGTTGGGAGGGCGGATTTCTTGTGCTGCAAAACTCTGAGTTGCGAGATCGTGAAATAGCGAAAGGTAGGAAGGATAAGGGTGTGATCACAGCCCTTGGTTTTGTACTATAGGATCTCGCGCTCGACGCTTGGAAAATTCAAATGAGCGTTTGTGGAGGGACCTGTGTGTGTGTGTGTGTGTTCATTTGAAGGGTTCCAGTTCGGGACCAGCAGAGCCGTTTTGGCTCCCAAACTAGAAGATCCTGACCAGGAGGTCACACAGCCTTGAGGAGGGATAAGGGGTCTGCATTACTTTTCCTCTTGATTGTTTTCATGATTTGGAAATACATCCTACATTCTTGACCATAGCCCAAAGGTCATCTTCAACTCTTCAACAACTTTATTAAAACCCCATAACAAACCAATTCTAGCCACTAATTTCCATAGATGTATTAAGTGACATGAGAGAGCCCTCTCTGAGTTGAGGAGGCTAGTGCCTTATCTCTAAATTAGGTTGCAACAGTTACCCCTGTCGTCTGTTTTGACAGCTGGGTGGATTTACAGGGTGCTATCAGGATGGATGAGCGATAAAAAGATGAAAAGTGGTAAGTATGGTAGGAGCAGACAATGACCTTTCATGAATCCCCCCAGTGGAAACTCAAACCCTAAGGGTATTAGATTACTAGGGAATCTTTTCATTCCCCCCAGGTGTGGTCAAGTGGAAAAGCATAAGGTCCAAGCACACGTTAGAAGAAAAAATAATTAAATGCACATATTCAAAGGTTTTGAGGATCAGAGTGACACATACCATGATACCCAGACTCATTACCTCATGGAGAAAGACCCATCTATGCTGCAAGACCAGACCGATATGATGGATGTTTTTGCTATTAACAAAGTGGAGGCACTGAAGAAGAAAAGGATGGGCCCTCCAGGGCCATGCTCAAGTCGATCTGGCTCTTGGTACTCCATGTGTAGGACCTGTGGGCCTCAAGACATAATCTCCTTAGTTATCCCTAGGCTAGGGGATAATAGTTCATGTCCCTTGATGGTCTTTGTACAAGGCATGAGAATGAACATTTTGTTGAACCTATCAAATACCAAAAATAAATAGTCATGTCCCTTCTGCGTGGTTGGTAAACCTCCCACAAAATCCATGGAAATGATTTCTCAAGGTCGAGTGGATACAGGTAAGGGATGATATAGACCTTGCTTCCTGTTACTAGTCTTGTTGGTACATCAAATTATACATCCTCTAATATATCATGCTACATCTTCTTGCATTATGGACCAACACACATACCTTTTTTAATTGGCCAACTATCTTTCCAACACCAAAATTTCCTGCAGCCCTCGAGGTGTGAGCATCTCTAATAAGTTGCATTCGTTTACCTTTAGGGACAAAGTTTTTCAAGCTTGTAGAGTAAACCATTCTGGAAATGATATTCGACCTTGTTGTTTCCTTTTTATATATGAATTTGTCCCTATAGCTTTTGAAACACCTCCTTGAAGTCCTCATCTTCTGTGTATGCCTCTTTGTATCCATCATGGGTGAAATTATCCATGTGCATAAGAGTTCCCAAAGCTGTAATCTTGGATGTGGGTGGCCATGAAAGCATGTCTGCCAACTTATTTGTTATACCCTTCTTATAATTGATGAATAAATGAAATTGTTGTGAACACCCCATCCACTTGTAATGCCTGGTTTGTTGTAGCTTATTCTAGTCTTGAAAATACTACAATGGTTGGTGATCTAAGTGAATGATGGTTTCCTCGCCCATTAGATAGTGCTTCCACTTTTTGACTTCTTTTAGCAAGGCATAGAGATCCTTGTCGTAGGTAGGGTAGTTGAGAACCGCCCCATGAAATACTTTAGAATGATAGCAGATGGGTATTCCTCCCTAAATTAGTATTTCTCCCATGGCATACCCACTTGCATCTATCTCCACTTTGAAGGACTTCTGCAAGTTTGGTAGCACGAGAACTGGTGCTTAACTGATCTTTCTTTTTAGCTCATCAAAGGCCTTATGTTGATTCTTCCCCCACTAGAAAATATTACCACTAGTTGTTATGGCGTGGAGTGGTGTAGCTACCATTGAAAATGAAGCTATAAAATTCTGCAAGCATTGTTTTTCCCCAACAAAACTCCTAACTTTAGTGATTTTTGTGGGAACTAGCCATTTCATGATGGCCTCCATATTTGAAGGATCTATCTTGATATCCCCTCCACTAATCACATACCCCAAATACACCAAATATTTTTGAACAAACTTGCATTTCTTGAGATTGGCCAGTAGTTGGTGCCTTTTCAGAGTCTCCAACACTTGCATAAGATGTGATATGTTCTCCTCCCATGTAGCACTATAAACCATTATATCATCTAAATAAATAATAATGAATGAATCTATATAAGAGCATAAAACATCATTCATTAATCTCATTAATTTAGTTTGTGTGTTTCATAAACCGAATGGAATAACTGACCACTCATACAAACCTTGCCTTGTCTTGAAAGAAGTCTTCCAGGTATCTTCTTCTTTGACTTGTACCTATTGATATCCAGATTTCAAATCTAGCTTAGTAAAATAATGGTGATATCCTGATTTAAAATCCAGCTTAGTGAAATACTCGTGATATCCTGATTTCAAATCCATCTTAGTGAAATTACTTAGCAAATGGTATTGATTCTTTAGTATAATATTGTTCAATTCCTTGTAATCGATACACATTCTCCAAATCACATCCTTCTTGTTGATGATTGCAGCTATGTGAGACATTCTCCATCTTAAAAACCTATGAGATGTGGATCATTGTAGCTATGTGAGTCTTTCTCTCAGCTTACAAACTTGAGAGAAAGCCCCTAAGAAGGGTACATGGTTCCTACCTGAGATAGATCTAGGAACGTAGAGATGACCTCCATTCAAAGAGTTGAGAAGAAATCCACATGATTATCGAGTGGGAAAGACGATCTATTGAGTTAGATGTGCCTGTGGCTGAGCACAAGGTGAACGTGTGAAATCCCAAAGTGACGGGTGCATCATCATGTGAACAGAAATGAAGATGTTGTATTAGCCTCCTCTGAGCAGCAGAGTTGACGATAATACTCCAAATGATTCTCTTGTGTGAGGCAGTGGGAAATAAATTATGTTGAGTGGATGTTCCTGTGGACGAGCACAAGTGAACGTGTGAAGATCTCGTTCTTTTATAAAATGCAGTGAACCAGAGATATGACATCCCTATGGATGTGCCTCTAGTGGATGAGCACTAGTGGGTGTATCATATCCTTTGCTATATATTGTTCAAGTGTCAGACCTACCAGCAACCCTAATTGTTATAAAGGGTACAGGTTTGCCCCACCTTAATGTAATTAATAATAAATGTAAAAGATAATTAATCTGGTTAATATTAATAATAATAATAATAATTATAAAGTGACTTAGAGAGGTTGGAATTTTTGAGCCAAAAGACACTTATGTTGATAAGACAAGTCTAATATAAGTAAAGGAAGATTCCCCATTGTGGAATCATATATTTCTTGTGAGTTTGGAAATTTCAGCAAGTACACTTCTTTGGGAAAAGTGCACACCTCTCTTGGGCACTAGAGTTTTAGGGTTTGAAGCACCCTCTTGTGTGCTAGGTCTTTCTTGGTGGTGAATGTATTTCTCTTGAACCATATAGAAAATCATTTGGTTGGGTTTTCTTCCCTTGTTGAGAAGGGTTTCCCATGATACTTCTTGTGTTCTTGTGCATGGTGTTTCTTCTTGTGATCTTGGTTGCTGCAACATTATTGTCTATGGTTAAGTTAAATGCTAAAATGGAATGAAATTCATGCTTAACCTAGATTATTTAAAAATAAACATAGAATTAGAGAATATGTCTTGAAGATCCCATTGCACAAGCATTTTCCATCCTTTTTCTCACACATCCACAGAAACCGTACGACCCTCCTAGGGTTTTCATAAATTCTGTACGACCTCCTCTTCTAAGAGTTTTCACCAATAAAAACTTGGACACTTGGGATAAAAAGGACATAGAAGGGTACAAATTCCTTTAGCGCACCTCCAACAAGTCTCAGATTACATTTCTACGCATTTTGAATTTTTGGCTCTAAGGGTTTCTAGGGTTTCGCCAAAATTCTACAGAAAATTATGAATTATATTTCTGTAAAATTCTTGAAGAAGATCCTCAACTTACCAAGGCTATCATATTTATCAATAATTATTGTTGGCAGTCATAATCCCAACAAAACCTAAAATTCCTAGCCTAGCCTAGCCGTTAGGTTTTGTAGCCTAGTTGACAAGGGTTTGTGAAGATGAGAAAAATCATGATGGGAAGTAAGATCAGTTCTAGGAAGACAAGACTCCAAAGAAATGAAGACATAAACATCTCAACACTCTCAGGTATGGTTCCTATCAATGAAAAAACTTGGCTAATTGACAGTGGTGCCTCCAGGCACATGACCGACCTTAGAATTCATCTAACACATTTCATTGAGAAAGAGACACATCTACATGTCGTTCTTAGAATTGACATCAGATATAATGTGAGAGGAGTTGGAACTTCTACTTTCCATCTAGATTCAAATATGCAACTTAAAATAAAAGAAGTACTATATGTACCCAGAATGAAAAGAAACCTTGTCTCTATTTCGACCTTGGAAGACAAAGGTTACAAAATCACTTTCTCAGAAGGAAGAGTTCTTGCATGGCACAAAGACTCTCATATAAGCTCTTCCAAAGTAATTGGCATCCAAGAAAACAACTTGTACAAGTTGACAATCAAACCTGTTCAAGCCCTACTACATGACACTATCATCTTGAGTGAGTTATGGCATAGAAGACTTGCTCACATTCATTATAGAGCTCTTTCAGCTCTAGGGAAAATGGTAACAGGTCTACCAGAGTTCCATATTCAACATAAAGGTGTTTGCAAAGGTTGTGCCCTTGGAAAAAATGTTAAAGGATCCATTCCTAGCAGTGACAACAGATCCAAGGAAATCTTGGACTTAATACATTCAAATGTATGTGGGCCGATGACTGTTGCATCCTTAAATGGGTACTTATACTATGTACTCTTCATAGATGATCACTCCAGGAAAACTTGGATTTATTTTCTGAAGAAAAAAAAAGGATGGAGTCATTACCAATTTTCAAGAATTCAAAGCTCAGGTTGAAAACCTGACCGGAAGAAAAATCAAAATATTGAGATCAGACAATGGAGGAGAATACACCTCAAAAGAATTTAACAGCTTTTGTATTGAAGCAGGAATTAAAAGGGAGTTCACAGTTCCTTACAATCCTAAAAAAAATGGGGTTGTTGAAAGGAAAAACATAACTATAATTGAGGTAACTAAAGAAATGATACATGATCAAAGTCTACCTATGACTCTATGGGAAGAATCTTGTATGATAGCAATATATGTTCAAAATCATAGTCCTCATTAGATCCTGAAGAACATTACTCCAGAAGAAGAATTCACCAAAGTGAAGCTTGAGATCATACACTTCAGAATATTTGGATGCCCAGTGTACCTTCATGTACCCAAAGAAAAGAGATCCAAACTAGAACCTTCAGGAAGAAAGGGTACATTTGTAGGATACAATGAATCCTCAAAGGCATATCGAAACTACATCCTAGGTAAGAGACATATTGAAGTAAGAAGAGGTGTTACTTTTGAAGAAGAATTAGCCTTCCAGAAATCCATGGAATCTCATATGGAAATCGATAGTGAAACAATACCTCCTCCTCCTTCAGTAGTTCAGAGGGAGACAAAGATTATTCCAGATGAGCCAATAGCTCCAGTTGATCTAGTTTCTCCAGAAGATTCAATTTCCCCAAGAAACATACCCAGAGACATCAAAGTTGGACATAAAAGACCTACTTGGGATCAACAAATGTTAGAAGAAGCATAAGGGCATAAAGCTCCACAAGGAGCAACCAGAGAAAGCAAGAGACCAAAGAGATTCTTAAGCTACCTTTCAGCCATGACCCACATTATTGAATCAGAGCCAACTTGTCATGGAGAAGCTTTAGGTGAACAAGTATGGAAAGGGCTATGATTGAAGAATACCAATCTAAATTAAAAAATGATGTATGGGATGTTTTTCCAAGACCAGAGGGAAATTCTGTAGTGACCTCCAAATGGATTTAAAAAATCAAACATGCTGCTGATGGAAGCATTGAAAAATATAAAGCAATATTTGTGGCCAAAGGGTTCTCACAAATAGTGGGAGTCAACTATGATGAGACTTTTTCACCTGTATCCAAATATACCTCCATACGATATATCATTGCACTAGTTGCTTCTGTGGTTTGGAAGCTACATCAAATGGATGTAAAACCAACTTTTGTCAATGGTGAAATTGAGGAAGAAGTTTATATTGAGAAACCAGAAGGTTTTGTTATACACAACAAAAAATCTCATGTATGCATGTTGAAGAAAGCCCTATATGGAATAAAACAAGCACCACGTGCTTGGTACGAGAAAATGGAAAGATTTCTGATGAGTTTGGGCTTCAACAAAAGTACATTTGATCCAAACTTGTATTATCGCATTGATGGAAATGAGTGTCTAATTTTGGTATTATATGTGGATGATATTTTCCTCACCGATTCAAAGAGACTTATTGCTTAATGCAAGAAAGAATTAACTGCCAAATTTGAAATGAAGGATTTGGGCCTAATGCATTATTTATTGGGACTAGAAGTATGGCAGAGAACATGTGATATATTCCTAAGTCAAGGAAAATATACAATGGAGATACTGAAAAAGTTCAAAATGACAAATTACAAATCCATGCCTACTCCAATGGTAATGGATTTAAAGAAAATGAGTGACACTGATTCAGGAGACATAGATCCACATTTATATCGACAACTTATTGGATCTTTGATGGATCTGGTTAACACCAGAGAAAATTTTTCTATGCAATGAATGTGATTAGCCAATTTATGAGCCAACCAAAACATACACACTGGATAGCTACAAAACACGTATTGAGATACTTACAAGGTACAATTGGTTATGGCTTGAGATATGCATCCAATGTGGACTTAAGCTTAGAAGGATATGTCGATGCAGATTGGGCATGAAGTGCATTAGACAGAAAGAGCACCTCAGGTCGCTACTTCACCTTAGGATCATCCATGGTTTCCTGGTGTAGAAGAAAACAAATCTCGGTAGCTTTAAGTACAACAAAGACATAGTACATTGCACTAAGTGTGGCAGT
Organism: Picea engelmannii; assembly: GCA_009831015.1. NCBI lineage: Eukaryota > Viridiplantae > Streptophyta > Pinopsida > Pinales > Pinaceae > Picea > Picea engelmannii. The sequence continues at coordinate 79,755 of ML826602.1, forward strand.
GTGTGAAGCAGTATGGATTCGTAAAATTTTGATTGACTTGTTCGATCATGAGATGGATCCAACTATTATTCATTGTGACAACTAAAGTTGTGTAAAGATCTCCAATAACCTAGTGTTTCATGAAAAATCAAAACACATTGAAATCAAGTATCACTATATCAAAGACATGGTGTAGAGAAAGACAGTACATGTGCAATATCTTTCTACTCATGAACATATTACAAATGTCTTCACTAAACCACTTGCCAAGACAAAGTTTGAGTATTTCCATGAGAGACTTGGTATGGTGGAAAATTCCTCCCTAGCTGAGAGGGAGTGTTGATGATTGCAACTATGTGAGACATTGTCCAACTTACAAACCTGTGAGATGTGGATCATTGTAGCTATGTGAGTCTTTCTCTCAGCTTACAAACTTGAGAGAAATCCCCTAAGAAGAGTATGTGGTTCCTACCTGAGACAGAGCTAGGAACGTAGAGATGACCTCCTCCATTCAAAGAGTTGAAATGAACTCCAGATGATTATCAAGTGGGAAAGGCGATCTTTTGAGTTATACATGCCTATGGATTAGCAGAAGGTGAAAGTAAGAAATTTGAAAGTGTTGGGTGCATCGTCATGTGAACATAAATGAAGATGATGTATTAGCCTCCTCTGAGCAACAGAGTTGATGAGAAGACTCCAGATGATTCTCCTATGTGAGGTAGTGGAAAATAAGATCTGTAGAGTGGATGTGCATGTTGACGAGAAAAGGTGAACGTGTGAATATCTGGTTCTTCTATGTAATGCAGTGAACCAGAGATATGGCATCCCTGTGGATGTGCCCATAGTGGATGAACACTAGTGGGTGTATCAGATCCTTTTCTATATATTGTTCAAGAGTCAGACCTGCCTGTAACCCTAATTGTTATAAAGAGTATAAGTCATCCCTAGGGATGATTTTAGGGGATACATTTGGCTCATGGGTTAGTTTTCCATGGTTTTTCCCAAAACAAGATTCGCTATTCTAAAAATGATTCGCCCAAATTCTATAGGATAAAATTATTTTACCCTAAAAATCGCCTAAATTTGATACAAAGTATATAAAATCATTAGAAATTTGATAATTTTTACAAAAATATCGCCAAACGTTTATTGTTGGAATATGAACAATTAGTAAGATTCGCCAAGGTTTCTACATTTTAAAATAAATTTCCATCCTTAAAATCATTCCTTACTCATTCCCACCTTAATGTAATTAATAATAAATGTAAAAGATAATTAATCTGGTTAATATTAATTATAATAATAATTATTATTATTATAAAGTGACTTAGAGAGGTCGGCCCCATTGAGCCAAAAGACACTTCTATTGATAATACAAGTCTAATATAAGTAAAGGAAGATTCCCCATTATGGAATCATATCTTTCTTGTGAGTTTGGAAATTTCAGCAAGTACACTTCTTTGGGAAAAGTGTGCACCTCTCTTGGGCACTAGAGTTTTAGGGTTTGAAGCACCCTTTTGTGTGCTAGGTATTTGTTGGTGGTGAAGGTCTTTTTCTTGAAGAATATAGCAAAGTATTTGGTTGGTTTTTCTTCCCCTTTTGAGAAGGGTTTCCCATGATACTTCTTGTGTTAAGTTAAATGCTAAAATGGAATGAACTTCATGCTTAACCTAGATTATTGAAAAATCAACACTTCTTGGGTACAATTATGATGGGTGACCCAGAAGGTGAGGTATTTGGTTGAACCACACCCTGCTCCAACAACTGTTGCAATTTCTTCTTCACTTCATTCATTTCTAGAACATTGTGCCTATACATCCCAATATTCGAGAATGGGGAGTCTGGCAATAACTGTAATTTGTGCTCCACATCCCTCTTGGGTGGTATCCCTTTAGGCTCCTTGAACACTCTTCTGTATTCTTGTAGAAACTCCTCCAATTGATGTTTATGTTCTTTAGTAAACACCTCTAGGGACGCCTTCATTGTCATTGACTCATCCTCATACTGATTTTCTCTTAAGAAAAGAAAAACATATTTCTTACTAGAACTATTCAATTTATTGGCTTGGTTGGAACTTATTAGTGAGAACTTTGAATTTCTTTTATGTGTGTTGATGATGTAGGACTTCCCATAATTCATCAATCAATATTGGTTGTCTCTCTGCATGAATATTTCATCCCTCATATACATGTAGGGGCTTCTGAACACTACTCCATGTACATCAATGGGTACTATGTCCAGTTCCACTTTATTAATAAAATAAAAACTTCTAAAAAATTTAATCCTAGATTGTTTTGTTATCTTTATCTATACAATTGCATTTACCCAAACCAATGGATAGGGAATAGGATTATTGTGAACCTCCAATCCAAGCTTGTTGACCAGATCCATTGCTATGAGATTAGCCTGTGAACTAGAGTCGAACAAAGCATCTATCTTGGTCTTATTGACTTGAATCTTGATGTGAAAGAGCTTGATCATCTCCTTCTCTTCCTGGTGATGGAGGCTACTCAAATTCACCTCCTTCTACACATATGTGTAGACAATATTTTTATCCACATCTGAGCTACTTTTAACCTGATTCCTTGAATATGTAGCTAAAAGGTTTTCTTGATGCGGAAAAAATATCCCTTTATGAATAGCAGGGGTTACCCCCGATAAGAAGTCTCAATCATACATATCACCATTTGGAATAGAGAACCCCTCTAGATTTTGGCCCAACAACCATTTTTGGTTTTGGTTTTACCAGTTGTGGCTCGGTCCACCGATGAAGGTGAATGATGGATGGTTATGCAAACAAAATATGTAGATGAAGACTATGTAAATTCATGAAAGAAATCTAATATAATTCTAATCTATCTTATCATAGCTAGGAGTGAATTATCATAAGTGAATGAGTTGTAATGAAACCAAACTATGCCTAAGACCCCACTCGGATAGTTTTCATGAAAGTGTAAAGTTAGAAACAAATGTACACACATACACAACCACAAAAGTCTAAATCATATCTATGAATACATCAACTACTCATATTCTCACGATGTATAATATAAGAAAGAATAACAATACTATGAGAGGAACATAGATTGTGTTAGAAACGTCTATTAGAAAATGTGTCCTTACAACCCATGTGAAAAACATACATTCTATTTGAAATAGTCTGCAGCAAAACAGTGACACATGCAAGTTTTTATAATCTCTATCAAAAGTTGGCCCTAAGGGCTTCTCAATATTAATATTTTTAATAATAGTACATCAAATATCCAAGGAATGGCTTCTCAATTTTAGTTAACAATGTATTCCCAAAATATTTAAGAAATGTACAATACTTGAAGAGCTAAAAATCCCAATAGGTGAAATTCTCATATTTATTGAAGTTTGACATGACTCTTGGCCTTCCGCCTCCTTTGGTGACCTTTCATTTACCAATATTTGTCCTTATTATCTTTGTAATGATGAGAAAACAAAGATGGTGGTTACATTTTGAAATTTTCTTTTAGCATTGGTGGGCCATCCTAGATCTTAGTTATAGTGTGTCTCTCCCATATTAATGAATGGCCTAGATATTAGGAGATTCAATCATCATAGGGTTCAGACTCCCTCTTCATCCATTTGAATTTGATTCCCTTCACTGATCCCCTGTTGCTTTAAAAATTGATGTTGTCCTTAATGATCTATTGTCCTTGGTTGTAGATCGCATTGCAAGGATGCTAAGTATGACATCCTCTCGACATTGGTACCTGACACCATTCAACATGCAATGGATGAGTGACCAAATAATATCCTCCAAATACACTATTAGCACTACACATTTGAAACCATATAACTGAAAAATTAACTAAGTGGGAGTTCATATGTGCTTCCCCGAGTCCGGTTCCTGGTTCCTCTGCCCTTGATTGTGGTGTCATGTTCTCTAGTGTTGTTAACAAGGTGTCATATATTAATCCATGTTATCGCACAAATTGTAAGTTGGGAATATCTCAACCCAAACCACAAGATGGAGACAACTAGAAGAATACCTACCCACTGTCACCTCAGATAAATAATCTCGTCACTTTAGAGGTGAAGAGATCACCTCAAAGGGGGAAATGTTAGGTGACCCTATGAAGAAATGAGATGGAAAGTGATACTTATGAGTGGACACCCCTATAGGTCAAATTTATAAATGTGAAAGGGCTTGAGAATGAGTCTCGGTAGTGGTTAAATGGTTTCCAATAAGTTTGAGTACTTGCGGATGCTGATAGTACCTGCCTGAGACACAAGAAAAACCAAGTATACAAACTATATGTTAAGTGTAAAAGAAAGTTAATCTTGTTGTTCCTATTTGCATTTGTCAACAAAGATATATAACAATGGAAAAATGATTATTAGAGATGCTAGACAAGATGTTAAAATTCTAACAAATGATGCAAGAAATAAGCTAGTAAGCACAAGCACTACTGAACTATGAAAGCATAGACTATAGCATCAATGTAAGGCTTTTATAGACAAGTATTGCAGAGATATATTTTCAGCCTTATGGTTGTATAAAACAAGTTGTTACAACAGAAAAATCAGCCACTAAAACTTGTAGATAATCCACCCAAAAGATGCGCTAGGACTAGTAGATTATGTTGGTAAACTCTTAGAAAATTATGATGGTTAATAAGAGAATAAATCAAAAGTTATGAGGTGTTTTGTTGTAGACCTAATGGATATAGATTTAATTTATAACAGAAATAAGATTAATTGATCAAATATGATGCCCTAGAGGCATAAGCAATCCAATAACATTTAGAATTAATTGCGCTTTGACCAACTTGAAAATATCGTAAAATCACATTACCCAATGCAAGTAATTTTATTTCTCCAATAAAAACTTTAGATTAGTTCCTTCAAAAAATTAGGCAAATGGAGTCTTGGATTGTAAGAGTTAGATACACAATATCCCTATGGGTGTAAACCCTCTTACTCCCTAGGGCATGCAAATAAAACTTAGGTAAATCTAGGAGGGTGTACACCCTTGTACTCCTCCTAGAAACCTTGCAATAAATGACTTGTCAACTAGAAAATGAGATGGATATCAATGGAGGGTTTATGCACTTATACTCCTCATAGGGTTTCAACCAATAACAATTATTAAATAAGCAAGAATAATTAACAATTGCAAATTTTCCTTACCAATTTCAAAAGAGATGCAAGATAAAACCCTAGTTCACCAAGAAAAAATCATTCATAAGAAAGAGATAAGACCTCCAAGAGGTGTGAACCACCTTATTTCCACAGATCACCAACATAATTCACCATAAGACACTTGCATGAGAGAGAGAGAGAGAGAATTGGCCAAAGAGGGTGCAAATTTCAGCCAAGTAGTCGTCTCACAATGAGAGAGCTATGATAAAATGAAATAGAGATGATCTCTATTTATACAAATCCTCTAAAACATTGTTTGTCCACATTCAAAGGGTAAACCACAAGATAAGGGTATCTTTTCCCTTTTTCTTTCTCCTTTTCCAAAATAACATTTTTTAATTCATAATTTGCACATAAGATAAACCCTAGAAACATGATGCCACCCTCTTGGGGCAATGTCTTGGAACTTTAGGTCAAGTCCTTGAGTTGGAGATGAGTGTGATAGGACTCCAAAGGCCAAGTGGCTTTAATCCAATCCTCTCATCTGTGATACAAGGGCTCCCTCCTTAAAAATGTGCCAAGTGTCTTCAATCACCACCAAACCCTAGCCCCAGGGTGACGTCAAGCCCTCAAAGGTGATGATGTCAAGTGAAGTCATACAACCAATGCACTGACCCATCCATTATTTCATCAAGGTATCTCCCCCTATTCTTAATCATGTAATACCACAAAGATAAGTTGAGCACATAATAATCATGATCATAAATAGACATATAATCATGAAATGAAACCAATGGACATAGATGGGAGGGAGGAAATCTTGCTGAAAAGAGTAACCACAATCCTGATCATCTCCAAAATCCTACCCAAAAGGATAGCCACAAGCTCTATCAATCCATCACTAAAGAAATCTATCATATGTAGATGATGGCTCATCTTTATCTCTATTAGCATGATCGATGCTTCTTGAAGACTGAGGAGACATGAGAGATCCCAAGAAATCCCAATGATTCCTTAAAGAAGAATAAAATAGGTAAGGGATTGTCTCATGTCTGGAGAAAGAAAGATGTTTCCTCTTCATCCTCGAATCATTGTAAAAATATTCAAGATGAATTTTTTTTCTCTTTGTAGGATGATCTTTTGACTTCTCTAGGCTGGCCATAACCTGGTATCCATCAATATCTAAGCATGAAGGTGGTTGCAAATATTCATGAGTATGTTGTGAAAAATCATCCCAGAACAAATCTATGATCATATCATTACCAAGATGCCAAGCATCTGAATCATATGTGCATGAAAACCAATCCTTTGAAGACGAAAACTCAACCCCTTCTATTTGAGAACTACCTTCGACGTCGTAAATGGGATCTTTATCAAAAGTGAAACAAACCATGCCCCATCTACACTTCCCGACATGTATTAAATCATTAATGTTTCGATCAACCACGACAGAGGATTCCTCCACAAGATCATCTTCATCAAGGTTTAAAATGGACACTGATGTCTCATCAAGGTTTTCATCATTGAGATCTTCTTGACAACTTTCTTCATGAATATGATCTTCAACTGTTGTCTTTTCATCCACCGAAAAACCTTCTCTGTAAAGGACATCTTTGAGCTCTTGGAGGGTAGTCTACAAATCTTGAGTAGTTGGCCCCCAATACCTGAGAAATTCTTTAACAAGCTTTGTAGAAGATTGGATAATTTTTGGATCACATGAGTTTGCAAGCCACTTCCTTTGACTCAAGTCCAAAGAATATACACAATTTTTCATTAGTACATCCTCATGCATTACATTTATACTTGAAGCGTACCTCATATAGTTCACAACATGGGTGACTAATAGAGTTGGGTGACCATCAAATTTGGGGCAATTTTCCCTCCACCCCATAGGGCAAAGGTTCGGGTATCCAAGGATATTTTGAACATCGAGAGAAGGTTATACCATGTGGAAGGCCCATGGTAAATCTCATGATTCCATAGTTCCATTATCTGGGATGTCACTTCAATGGCATCACCCGATGAACTTAATGGTCATAAAAAAGGGAGAGAAGGGAAAGGGAACTTTCTACAAGTGGAGTCGCCATATGAGCTTCAAGAAGAACTCATAAAAGGTGGAAAGGGAATGTCCTTCAAGTGGAGTCACTAGGAAATATAGGGATAACGGATTTGGGATGGTAGCTTTCCAAAGTGTCGTTAGGGAATGAAAGATGATTCATAATCCTCCCCAACAACGATGCCAAAATGTTATCACACAAATTGTAGTTTGGGAAAAGCTCGACCCAAACCAAAAGATAGAAACAACTAAGAGAATACCTACCCATTGTTATCTCAGATAGATACTCTTGTCACTTTAGAGGTGAATATATCACCTCAAGGGGGGGAATCTTAGGTGACCCTAGGGGGAAATGAGATGGAAATTGATGCTTATGAGTGGATTCCCCTATAGTTCAAGTTGCTAAATGGGAGAGGGATTGAGAATGAGTCTCAATAGTGGTAAAACGGTTGCCAAGAAGCTTGAGTACTTGCAAAGGATGATAGTACCTTCCTGAGACACAAGAAAAACAAAGTATACAAGCTATATGTTAAATGGAAAAGCAAGTTAAGCTTGGTGTCCCTATTTGCAGAAGTCAACAAATATATATAAAAGTGAACATATTTTTATTAGAGATGCTATAAAAGATGCTAAAATTCTAACAAATGATGCAAGAGATAAACTAGTAAACACAAGCACAACTCAACTATGAAAGCATAGACTCTAGCATCAATGTAAGGTTGTTATAGAAAAGAAATGTAGAGATATATTGGCATCCTTATGGATGTAGAAAACAAGTTGTTACAATAGAAAAAACAACCACCAAAACTTGCAAATAATGCACCCAAAAGATGCGCTAGGACTAGTACATTATGTTGGTAATGTCTTAGCAAATTATGATGGTTGATAAGAGAGTAAAATGAAAAGTTATGAGGTTTTTTTTGTATCCCTAATGGATGTAGCTTTAATTTATAACATAAATAAGAGTTACTTGAACAAATATGATTCCCTAGGGGCATAAGCAAGCCAATAGCATATAAAATTAATTGCACTTTGAACAACTTGAAAATCTCGTAAAATCATGTTACTCAATGCAATTAGTTTTATTTCTCCAATGCAAACTTCAGATTAGTGGCTTCAAAAAATTGGGTAAATGGAGTCTTGGATTGTAAGAGTTAGATCCAAAATATCCCTAGGGTGTAAACTCTCTTACTCCCTAGGGCATGCAAATAAAACTTAGTTAAATCTAAGAGGGTGTACTCCCTTGTACTCCTCCTAGAAACCTTGCAATAAATGACTCATCAACTAGAAAATGAGATGAATATTAATGGAGTGTGTATCTACTTATATTCCTCCTATGGTTTCAACCAATAACAATTATGAAATAAGCAAGAAGAATTAACAATTGCAGTTTTTTCTTACCAAATTCAAAAGAGATGCAAGATAAAACCCTATTTCACCAAGAAAAAACCATTCATAAACAAGAGTTAAGACCTCCAAGAGGTGTGCACCACCTTATCTCTACAAATCACCAAGATAATTCACCATAATACATTTGCACAAAAGAGAGAGAGAGATCAAATTTCCCAAAGAGGGCACAAATTTCAGCCAAGTAGTCTTCTCACATTGGGAGAGTTATGATAAAATGAAATAGAGATGATCTCTATTTATACAAATCCTCTAAAACATAGTTTGTCCACATTCAAAGGCTAAACCACAAGATAAGAGTAACTTTTCCCTTTTTCTTTCCCCTTTTCCAAAACAACATTTTTTAATTCATAATTTGCACATAAGATAAACCCTAGAAACATGGCGTCACCCTATTAGGGAAATGTTTTGGCACTTTAGGTCAAGTCGTTGAGTTGGAGATGAGTTTTCTAGGCCTCCAAAGGCCAAGTGTCTTCAAGCCAAGCCTCTCATCCTTGATCCAAGGGCTCCCTTGTTCAAAACGTTCCAAGTGTTGAAGTTTTATCTTATTTTCATATCTTGACAATTAATTTATTATGTTCCAAATCATAGAATAATTTCACACTGAAAATATCAACCTAATTACAAGATCATAGAAATATAACCATGCACAAGTGACACAAGATATATCCTGGGAAAAACCTCTCATGGGAAAAACCCAACCAACTTTTCTCTAGAAGAAATCTTGCCAATCTGAAGAATAATATTTTAAGATCGCCAAAAGATCAAACCCTAGACACCCTAGCACAAGACTCTTGTGTTGATTAAAAGAAGAATATCCCTGCAATAGACAAAATATCCCTAGAAAGAGAGAGTGAGTACCCTGAGAATATAGCGATCCAAAGATAGAGATAAAACCCAAGAGAAAATGTATTCCTTGCTGCAGTTAATCTTCTTTCTTGATTTGTGAAATTCCTTGTAAGAGGAGTGCAATTCTTGAGTGAAAATGAGCCAATTCGATGGGTTATTTATACTAATTTGCCATTTTATTTTCTGGGCCAACTTTACCAATCTAGAAGGTTATTTATGGGGACGACTTATTATTTCTGGACTTCTAAATGGAAAATTACTAGGACGACATGATTTTTGGGCTATTTCATCATCATCTTTTAGGGTTCTTCTGGTTTTCGACTTGGAGAATGAACTGCCGAAGTTTCCAAAACATGAAAACTCCCTCTCAATGAGGAAGGTATTCTCCAAGCATATCTTGTATTGTTCCACCTCCACAACCTTGTGTCTAGCATCTCGGGTCATTCTTGTCCCATGACAAGAATCAAGACCACATCAGAGCCACATTCACCTCATGATAAAATTATCATGATTGATCTTGGAATGTCCACATTCCCACATGATCATGAGAATTATTGGAATGATCAAGATCAGTCTTGTAATGTACGTATTCCCATAGGATCAGTGAGTGAATGTATCTAGCTCGATGCTATCGGGCACGTGTAATTAAAACTCAAGAACCTTGAGTCTTCAGTCCATCGAAGAATATGTCGGGACACATATACTCTAGATATAGATGTTCCCTATATCCCATGGTCTGTCCAGTCTAGTATAAATAAAGGTGATTTCCCCATTGAGGAAACACACAAGTCACTTGTCATTTGGAAATTTCAGCAAGTACATTTCTAGGGATGAAATGCACACCTCACTTCGACACATGTTTCAAGGTAGTAGAGCATGCTCTTGCATGCATTAGGGTTTCATGGTTGGAGGATATTCTCTTGATAATATAACAAAGGATTGTTGGGTTTTTCTCCCTTGTTGAGAAGGCTTTTCCCAAGATATTTCTTGTGTTCTTGTGCATGGTATTTCTTCTTGTGAGCTTGGTTATTGAAGAAATTGTGAATGGTGTAGCTGCATCTGTTTATGGTTCAAGTACATGAATAAAATGAAATAAACCTCATGCTTGAGCCAAGCATAGAGAAACTTCAACATGGTTTCAAAGCATAGGTCTTGAAGAACCCATTTCACAAGCATTAAAGCTAGTCGTCATCCTTTCTGTAATTTTGTATGGCCGTAGACTTCCAGTAAATCGTGTTGAACCTATTCAATCTCCTCACTGAAGATATCATATGGTTTCTACCACACTTACAATCCGAATACATCTGTTCAATATCCTTCATCTTGAAATTTGAAGTCAACTCCCTCTATTTGAGAGAATCATCAAACCATGTTGTCATATGTTGCATGTCCCTTTGCATCATGCAAAGTGTCACAAAACCATTCTGGATTCTTCCTAATCACTGAATCCCTCTGATTCTATACAACCTAAAGGTTGAGTTTTCATTACTCTTAATTTGATCCAAATGAATCCCTTTGAGTCCTTACAAACTTGTTGTTCTAATGTCATACATTTCTTTTGCTTATCCTAGAACAATGGGGCTCCTGTACTTGAGATAATGACCCCTCTGCCAAATTAAAGATAAGGGTTCTCGTACCAGGGATAATGACCCTTCTACCAAAAATAAAATATGGCCTCCAATATAGGGATAATATCCCTACGAAGAATAATAAATGGACTCATGTACCAAGGAAAATGGTCCAATATAAAAATGAGTCAAAATACCTACTTATAAATGGGCTCCCGTACCAGGGAAAATGGCCCAATACAAAAGAAAATTAAAATATCTAGATTATACATACAGTTTTTAGAGGTCCTTCTAATGTGTTTTAGTACAAATAATCACTATGAGGATCATTGTCGAGTTTAGTCTTCTTTTGTGGATTAAAATCGACTATCGATGCATGTTGCTTTCCTTTTCTTTTCCTTTGAGGACAATCTCTAGCATAGTGACCAAACTCATAAAAAATGTAACATTGGATCTTTGAAAGATCCCTATTCTTTATTTACACTTTTGTATTCTTCTTCCATAATTTCCCTTTCCCTTTTCTTGCATGGGATGCAAAATATTTCTCTTCTTCTTCTTCTGAAGGTTTCTGCAAGTTTTCTCTGGATAGTATTATGGTTTCTTCTTGAGCACAATCAGACCATATTCTGTCAAACTTCGGTAAATTTTCACGTCCACAGATGCTCTGAATCAATGGATCACATCATATTGGTAATCCATTAAGAGATATAGTGACAAGTTATACATCTAGGACCTTATCTCCAATAGTTTTAAGTTGATCTCTTATCTCAGAGACCTTTGGTAAATATGTGTTGATTGAATCTGTCTTCGACATATTGATGCATCAAAGTTGATTTCTTAAATCTAACTTTATGCTAATGTTCTTTTTTTCAAATAATTTTACCAAAGCCTTTTACATTTCCTTGGCAGTCTTTAGTTTGGCAATGTGTGTAATCAAATGTTCTCTAACAAAGTCTACCAGGATCCTTTTATTCATTATTTCTTTCTTCATGTGCTTAACCTTCTCTTCATCTTCTTCTAATCAGGAATGTCCTGGTTTATGTAATCCAAAAGATCATTTTCTTCTAGGATAAGTATATTAGTCTTCCATGATTTGAATTTAGTGGCACCTTCCAATCTATATTCTACTCTAAAACTGGTCTTCATCTTGAATAAGCCTCGAAACCTTTAAAAATCAAATTCCTCCAAACTGTAATCTGAAAGAACCAGGAGGTGTGTTGGACTAGGCTGTACTGTCTTGAGGTAGGGCACACTTCAAATGGAAAGTTTCAACCCTGGAATTCAACACTTCTTCAAATTTGGTCTGTTGTTGCTTGTGCAATGGCTCTTTACTAGTCTAGCTCTAATTCCATGTTGAAGTTTTATCTTATTTTCATATCTTGAAAATTAGTTTATTATGTTCCAAATCATAAAATAATTGCACATTGAAAATATTAACCTAATTACAAGATCAGATAAATATAACCATGCACAAGTGACACAAGATATATCCTAGGAAAACCCTCTCATCGGAAAACCCATCCAAATTTTCTCTAGAAGAAATGTTGCCAATCTGAAGAGCAATCTTTTAATATCACTAGAAGATCAAACCCTAGAAACCCTAGAAGAAGACTCTTGTGATGATACAAATAAGAATATCCCTGCAATAGACAAACTCTCCCTAGAAAGAGAGAACAAGTACCCTGATAATATAACGAGCCAAATATAGAGATATTTTGATGATTACAACTTCGTGAGACATTCTCCAGGACAC
>ML826602.1:102287-140382 GCA_009831015.1 Picea engelmannii
GGAAGGAAGGAAAGAAAGGTTGGTGAAGCCCTTAAAATGTGGGTCAAGTTGACCTAGAGTTTTAGACACCTAGGGTTTTGGTACCTAGGATTTTTGACACGTAGGCTTCGGCCTAAGGCTGTCGGTGAGCTATTGTAATGTATAAATAAAGGTCAAGAGGACTTGATATGGGTTCAAATATATGTGATGATGAGTGATTGTTGTTATTACTGAGAAAGAAGTATCATGTTGTGAGAGGGGTATATCAATATGTTATAAGATCTTCAACTGGGTGCGCAAGGAAGGGAGATAGAGAGAATAGATAAAGAGAGAGATCTGCAAGCTAAGAGCACAAATAGAACTGTAAGCTTTCACATAATATTTTATAAAGCATAGTTATGTGGATGTAGCCCTAGGGAGAGGGTGAACCACATATATCATGTTATTGTGTGTGATTGGTGTTGTGTTCTTTTCTCTGTTACTATGATGATGCATTAGTATGTTAGATCTGATATATAACTGTACAAAGTAGGTGTATGCTTGGAAAGAATAATCTGATCTCTGTATGTGATTTCCTTGATTCCACTTTCATTTCCTCTGGTTGTAGATTCCTGTGTCCTGGAACCCCCTATTGCTACTTCAGGTGAGACTGCATTTGCTTTGCATGTATTTTCGAAAGGGATAGTAGTTAGGGCTTGTTGGTGCGATTTTAGAGCTCAACCATGGGTCTTCCCCTATGCCAACAAATGGTTCTGTTTCCAGAACCGGGATATTCTTGAGGGAATGTCAGGGTGGTTTCCATCGAAGACAAAGATTCAGAAGTGGATAGAAGAACAAGAGAAGGAATTCATAGAAGCTCATAATAAGAGCCCTAATATCAACACATAAGACTAGTTGGGAAGGTATATCTTTACTGATATACAAGAGATTTTCTTTGGAGGAATTCATAAGGAGCTATACGAGTGGTTGACAAGATTAGTAGACACCCAGTTTGAGATTAGATATAGACCACCTATGGTTTGGACGTCGACGTTGATCAAGAAGGTCAAAAGAATTGATAACATTGTGGCAAGAGAAGTAGATCATTGGTTTGATATTACCATTGGAGGGTATATCATCGAGTTTGTTATTGATAGAGTAGAATCATATAGCCAAGCAGAGAGATATTTCTTTAAAGGACCTAGAGGAATTTTTTTACACTTCTTGAAGTTGAAGATCAATATGCTATTGCATGAGAAGAACATTTTGAAGATAAAGTAGTGGGTCAAATTGAAAAAGATAATGTTCAAGAATTCAGACAACGACAACAAAATAAAGATCAGACACACGTGCAATGGGAGGAGATTTAGAGAAGTTCCTCTGGTGAACTTGTTCAAGAAGAGTCATGAACCAACATAAGAAGAAGGGTTCTACAGTGGAGAAGGAGAAGAGTTGATGAATGAGGAACATTCAGAGTCCACTAGGGAAGAATAAGAGAAGTCTCAAGAACATCGCCAAGAAGAGTCAGAAACTTCAAGGACTGCACAAATTGTTGAAGTAAGTGCTATTACACCCCCTGTTGTTTTAACATCATTAAGTAACCAGAGTAATCTAAGTTATCAGAGCACTCAAAGCACTGGTACAAGTGGTTCAGTGCATACTCAGTTAGGAACCTTAGGAAGATCTATGGCAAATGAGATGAGGTTACCCACCTTTAGAGGAGATGGATCTGAAGATCCTGACCAACACTGGTTTATATGTGAAGCTATATGGATTATTAAGAATGTCATCAACGAAGCTGTTAAACAAGCTCAGTTTAGTACTACCCTGAGAGATCACGTACTGAGTTGGTACATGAAGTTCCTCCAAGGAGTTGTCTAGCCAAAACCATTGAATGAGATTAGGACTATGTTGATTACTGAATTCAAGAAACCCAAGTCGGAATCACATTGAATCACAAAGTTGAGAGAAATCAAGCAGAAAGTAGCTGAACCTGTTTGGGAATTTGATCAGAGGTTTAAGAACTTGATAGGTCATTTGAGTTTTCAGATCCTAGATGAGCAGAACAAGGAATGGTTCATTGATGCCCTCCTACCACACATCATGGTCCCTCTAATGTAGCAGAAGATTGCTTCGCAGGATGAGGCATTGGATATCACCATGAAACTTGAATTGACTCCTATGTAAGAATCCAACTCAGGTATGAGTCAAATCTTGAGTCATATAACTAGCTTATAACTGCAAGTCAAAGATATGAAAAACAATAAGGGAAAATATAAGAGAAAATACATCTGGTGCATTAGATGCAAATCAGAAGGCCATGACAAGGAGAATTGTCCCATGTTTCATGAATATTTGGCTTCTGGAGCTCTAATGCCTTTGAAGCAATTTAATATACCTTGGTGCGAGGTATGTAGAAATAGACATCACCCTGGATAATCCTATTACATGAAAAAGTATGTTCAGACACCTACAAACCTCTACTTCACATTTTGTAAATCTATGGATCATGATAAGAAGGACTGTAGAGCTTATGACCTCTTACATGAAAGATCAAGGGATATCTACAAAATTCAAGGCGAAGTACAACAAGAAGGAAACACTATGCAATATAATTCCCTTGGAAGAGAAACCTTCAACCCTCATGGTGGATTCAGAGGAAGAGGATGAGGAGGAGGCATGGGCCTAGGTAGAGGTCAAATCATTTGTTATAACTATGCATAACCAGGTCACTTGGCAAGGGACTGTCGGAACCCTTGTACCACTTGCAGTTACTACAATTCATTTTAACATGTCATATAATATTGTCCTGCGTTGTTAGCCAAACTTCGGGAAAGAAGAGGGATGATGCAAGAGCATCACAAGTAGCCATCCAAGCAAGCATGAAGGTAGAAGACAAATGGAAAGTGCAGCACACATTTTACACGTTTTGAAATGTTTTTGAAAAATTAAGAAGCGAATATTAATGTAATAGTTAGAAGCGTACTTGCATGTATATCTAGATGTTGTAAACAGATCTTGAGCGATTTTCTCTCATCTGTCGAATATAATAGACATTAAGTCTGATTAATGAAAGTAGGTAGATTTGAATTAATAAATTAGATAGTTTTAGAAGTGTAGGAGGGAAAATGGATATAGACACCCTCACTCTTGTATTATGGTATTATCTTTTGTAGCATTGTCAACATTGAGAGCTATAGCAGAGAGTTGTAGAGAAGAACCCATGTACAAGAGTATTTGAGTTAATATATGAAGCTTTGACTCAGATTTCATGGTGTTATGATGTTTACTATTTACATATGATGAATGGTATGCTTCCAACTATTTTATTCTCTTTGTTATGCCTTTGTTGTTATTCTGTGTTGAATGTATGATTTCATGTTAAGTATATGAAGTTTCAGAGAGAAGGAGAATGAGTTTCAATTGTTTCTCTTCCTGATAAATTCTGCAAGGAGTGCAGTGGATGTCCGCAAGGTGTGTGTTGACAAGGGTTTGAGTTTTATCTCAGAAAGCTCAAGAGAGATAACGTTATTCTCATTCTAGTAGAAGTGTAGGTGAAGCACAGAAGTTGTGCAAGGTGTGCGCAGGCTAGTCGAGGACTTAGAATTTATCAACTAAGGTTGAAAGGGGAAGAACTGTTGTTGCTGAGAGTGCAAAGAGTTGAAGAATCAAATACACATAAGTATTTGAAAGATTGTTGCAAAGAGTGCATGCAGGAATCCTTTCAAGACTTGAGGTTGCAATAGAAAGATCAGGAAGGTCAATGCCTTTGAAGTATTTGAAGGAAGATAGGAATCAAAATCATCGCATAGAAGTTTAGTCCTAGAGAAAGAACGCCGAGTCAATTTGGGCCAGAGATTCAACGGAAGGAATTGAACAGTCAGAATTCTCCATGGAGAACTCACGAAGTTGGGGAACCGTAGGATCCAGTAAAGTTGCAGGGTGGTTAGGAGTTGGACGAACCCACCACTCTAGTGTCAAGAATCAACGAAGGCCATCAATCATGGTCAGTTTGGGCCATTGGATCATTCTTTAGAAATCGAGGTTCGTGAGTTCAGAGGGCAGACCAAATCATTTGGTTGCGTGAACTCACGAGTAGCGAGAAGTAGGAATAACTATTGGATTAGAACCTCTTCTCTATATCGCATATCGGGGTTTTGGAGGTTGGGAGGAATTAGTTTCGACTACAGAATTCGCAAAGGGATGAGGGTCGAGGTCTTGGGTGAACACATGGTGCTTCCATCAAGTGGGGACTACATGGTTAACAAGTGGACACTCGTCACCTGGGAGGGAGTCAAAACCTTGTTGACTTCTCGTGCTTCGAGTTCTCGTAAGAAAGGAGCACAAAGGCTCAACAAACCAACTCGTGAAGTTTCAAGCCATGAGAAGTGTTGAAGGAGTCAAATCTTCTCTGAATTTTGCGTCTCAGAGTTTCATAAAAGAAGGGCCCGGACGTTCAACCCTTCAACTCATGAACTCGAGAGTTGCGAGTGAGGTTAGTGCTTAGCTCTAGATGACGGTTACGCATGGAGGGCACTAACAAAGAGGATCCATATCCCATCACATGTCGGGTATCTGTGTTTGGTGAAGAAAAGTCGAGGGTCTTCGACCTACGAACACATGAGTTGCAAAAGGTGCTTGTGCAAGGACCAGGTTGTGGTCATAGGGAAGTGTAAGGCTCGCGCCTGGAGTTAAGTTGGATAGGGAAGGTTTTTCAGGAAGGACCTGTGGATACACTCTTGTGTGTGTGAGAATTTCTAGAAGGGAAATTGAAGAGTCAATCCGACTTAGAGGAGAATTAGAATGATCCTACGCGGATCTTGGCCCGAGTGTTGGGGATCTACATCAGTTTGGTATCAGAGCCCAGAACAAGTTGTTTTCTTTCTGTAGTAGAGAAAAGAGGAACATTTTATATCCATGCCACCGAGAAGAAGAGATAGACCAATGCCTGATCCAGCAGTGGAGAGAGAAATGTGTGAATTATGTGCTAGGCTTGATGCCATGGAAATAACACAGAGGCGCATAGTTGACGTTGGGGATATCAGCGAAGATGAAAGTGAAAATGAAGTTGGACACAAAGGAGAAGAAGTAGCAGTCGAAGATGCTGCAGACGAATGCCTATTCGAGGCTGTTGCAAGGATAGGTGCCAGAGCAAAGATGGAGATTACCATGTATGAGGGAAACTTAGATGTTGAAGAGCTTCTAGACTGGATTAGAGCTCTAGACAAATACTTCGACTATGAGGATGTCAAGGAAGACAAGAAAGTCAAACATGTCGTTACTAGACTCAAAGGGCATGCAAAACTATGGTGGGATGAACTACAGGCTAACAAACGATGCAAGGGAAAGCAGAAAATCAAAAGCTGGGATAGAATGGTTGTAAATATGAAAGCCAAATTAATACCCAAGGATTACCAAATCACTCTGTTTTGGAGGATGCATAATTTGAGACAGAAGATAATGTCAGTGAAAGAATACACTGAAGAGTTCTATAGGATAAACATCAGAGTAGGTCATCGGGAAGGCGATGATGAAAAGGTTTCCAGGTACATGAATGGTTTGTGATATGACATTAAATATGAGATGAGCATGATGACCATTCAGACTGTGGAAGATGCTTATCAGATAGCTCTGAAATCCGAAAAGAAGCTGAGCCGGAAACAAGGTCAAAGAGGCTGAGGTAGAAGTCAAGCCAGAGGCAAAACAATTTCCCAAGACAGAACTTAGAAATCTAAAGAAGAGGGGAAGAAACCTCAAACTCAACATGAGAGAGGAGGAAGCTCATAGAGAGGGCAATTTGCTGATAGAAATGATTTTCCTCGAGCCATAGGAAGAGGAAGAGGCAGAGGCGGTGAAGTAAAATGCTTTGTCTATGGAAAGATCAGACATAAATCCTATGAGTGTCCAGATAAGAAAAAATATGGTGGTGAAACTCACATTTTCGAAGCTTAAGGATGGAATGTTGAGGCAGAAGACGCTGAGGGCGGAAGATCCTTGATGATGAGGAAAGTTCTCTTGAAGCCAGAGAAGGAGGCAGAGAACCCATCCCAAAGAAACAGTCTATTTCAGACTGCTTACAAAACTAAAGACAGAGTATGCAAAGTCATAGTGGACAACGATAACACATACAATCTCTTATCTACAGAGATGGTAGAAAATATGGAGCTAGATACTGTTGTACATCCAAGACCATACAGAGTTTCATGGCTACAAAAAGGACATCAGGTAAATGTCACTAAACAATGTTTAGTTGAATTTAAGATAGGAGGATATAAAGATGAAATATTATGTGATGTCATTCCCATGGATGTTTGTCATCTATTGCTGGGTAGACCATGGAAATATGACTGGAACGTGATTCATGATGGGAGAAAGAACACATACACCCTGGAGAAAAATGGTAGGACTCGCATGTTGCTACCGATTAAGAACCAAAAAGTGAAAACACAGATGAGCAACATTGTACTTCTCATGAGTGGGAAGGAACTTCTTAATGAGGTTAAGAATAAGGAAGAAACAAAATTTATTGTGGTCAAGAAGCCCATAATTGTTTTGACCAGTACAAGGATAGATGATTTACCAGAAGAAATGCAGGAGTTGCTGGAAGAGTTTGCTAATGTAGTAGTGGACAAACTACCTTGTTCGTTGCCACCTATCAGAAGTATAAGCCATCATATCGACCTTATACCTGGATCCAGTTTACCGAACAAAACCACGTATGGGTTGACACCGCAGGAAAATGAAGAAATTAAGAGACAGGTCCAGGACTTAATGAACAAAGGATTGATTCGAGAGATCTTGAGTCCATGCGTTGTTCCAACAGTGCTCAGCCCAAAGAAATATGGAGGCTAGAGAATGTGTACAGACTCAAGGGTGATCAATAAGATTACCATCAGATACAGATTTCCATTACCAAGGATGGACTACTTGATGGATTGCTTGAGTGGAGCAATATTCTTTTCAAAGATTGATTTGAAAAGTGGGTATCATCAGATTAGAATGAGAGAAGGTGATGAATGGAAGACAACATTCAAGACGAATGAGGGGTTATATGAATGGCTTGTTATGCCATTTGGATTAATGAATGCACCCAGTACTTTCATGAGATTGATGAACAAAGTCTTGAAGTATTTCATAGGAAAATTCATCATCGTATATCTTGATAATATATTAATCTTTAGCAAGACAGAAGTAAAACACTTTAAGCATTTAGCTGCAATGATGAGGAGATTACAACAAGAGAAATTGCTGATTAATATTAATAAATCATCATTTATGAGGACATAACTCATTTATTTGGGTTTTGTTATCTCTGCAAATGAGTTGAAGATGGATCCCGAAAAGGTAGATGCAATTAAGAATTGGCCATCGCCGAAGAGTGTATTTGAAGTTCGAAGCTTCCATGGTTTGGCTAGTTTCTATAGGAAATTCATCCGAAACTTCAGTGGAATTAGTGCACCAATGATGGATACGGTGAAGAAAAGACATAAGTATTTTCACTGGACAAAAGAAGCAGAGAAGAGCTTCAATCTGCTGAAGAAGAAGATCATGGAACAACCCATTCTGGTTTTTCCAGATTTCAGCAAGACATTCCAGGTCAAGTGTGACACGAGTGGATTTGCAATTGGAGCAGTCTTGAGCCAAGATGACAGGCCGATTGCATATTTCAGTGAGAAATTGAATGAAGCAAATATTAAGTACTCCACATATGACAAATAATTCTATGCAGTCATACAAGCACTGAAGAAATGGAGACATTATTTGGTTCCCAAAGAGTTTGTTTTGTATAGTGATAATCACGCTTTATAATTTGTGACTCAACAGGAGAAGTTGAACCAAAAGCATGCTAAATGGGTTGAATTCATGCTGAATTTTACTTTTGTAACTAAGCATATTTATGGAATTGCTAACAAAGTTGTTGATGCTTTGAGCAGGAAATGTTTGCTTATGCAGGAATTCAGAGTCAAGACTTTGGGTTTTGATAACCTCAAAGAAATGTACAGAGATGATCCATATTTTAAGGAGGCATATGAAGCATCTGAGAATCCAATTCTCAGGGACATAAGTCAATGGACTGAATACATGATCCAGGGGGAATCAACTATGTATTCCAAAATGCTCCATGAGGGAGAACTTGCTGAAGGGAAAACATAGTGGAGGATTGGTCGGACACTTCAGTCATGATAAGATGTTCTCAAAGTTGAATGGATCATATTTTTGGCCAGGGATGAGGACAGATTTTAAGAAATTTTTGGACAGATGCAGAATTTGTCAACACACAAAAGGGAAAAGGCAAAATGCAGGATTATATCAACCATTACCCATACCTGAAAGGCCATGGGACATAGTGAGCATGGATTTCATATTGGGACTGCCAAGGACACAAAGAGGATGTGATTCAATCTTTGTGGTAGTCGACAGATTTTCCAAGATGGCACATTTCATACCATACCAGAAAACTAGGGACGCAACTCATATTGCGAACTTGTTTTTCAAGGAAGTTGTAAGACTTCATGATTTTCCAAGGAGTATCGTGTCTGATCGGGATACCAAGTTCGTGGGACATTTCTGGAGGACCTTGTGGAAGAAGTTGGGGACAAGTTTCTCTTTCAACTCAGCGTATCATCCTCAGACGAATGGATAGACAGAGGTCGTAAATAGGAGCTTGGGAGATTTGTTGAGGATCTTAGTGACTGAACACCACAGTCAGTGGGATCACATTCTACCACAGGAGGAATTTTCTTATAATGATTAACTCAATAGAAGCACAGGGCAGAGTCCATTCCAGATTGTATATGGAATGTAGCCAAGGGGATTTTCTGAATTGAAATATTTGGAACAAACTGAATTTAGGAGTGCCAATGCAAAGGACTTTGCAGAAGGAATGAAGGAGCTTCACAACCAAATTAGGGAGTGATTGCGAAGTACAAGTCAAGAATATAAGGACAGAGAAGATCAACATAGGCGAGAACTTTAATTTGAAGTTGGTGATCTGATTCTTGCACATTTTAGGAAAGAAAGGTTCCCAAGGGGAACGTATAGTAAACTGAAGATGAAAAAGATTGGACCGTGCAAGGTCATAAAGAAATTTGGGGAAAACGCATATGAGATTGAATTACCCAATGGGGTCAGAATCTCACCGATATTCAATGTTACATATTTGTACTCTTATAGAGCTGAAGAAGCAGGAGCAGAAGATGAGCAGGAATAAATTCGATGGACCAAACAAATGCCTATAGCTGAAAATCCACAGATGGAAAGTATAATTGACAAGCGGGTTAGCAGAAAGACCAGGAGAAAAGAATATTTTGAATACTTGGTCAAATGGAAGGGACATCTAGTTGAAGATGCCAGTTGGGAAGATGAAGCAAAAATTCAGAAGCATGGACAAACCATGCAAGAGATCATGAACAAGAGTTCATGAAAATTTTCAAGCGAGGGAGTATCATGCAGGAGCATCGCAAGCAACCAGCCAAGCGAGCATGAAGGCAGAAGACAGCTGGAAAGCGCAGCACACATTTTACACGTTTTGAAATGTTTTTTGAAAAATTAAGAAGCAAATATTAATGTAATAGCTAGAAGTGTAATTGAATTTATATCTAGCTGTTGTAAACAGGTCTTGAGCGATTTGCTCTCATCTATTGAATATAATAGACATTAATTTTGATTAATGAAAATAGGTAGCTTTGAATTAATAGATTAGACAGTTTTAGAAGTGTAGGAGGGAAAATGGATATAAACACCCTCCTGTATTATGGTATTATCTTTTGTAACATTATCAACATTGAGAGTTGTAGAGAAGAACCCATGTACAGGAGTATTTGAGTTAATATATGAATCTTTGACTCATATTTCATGGTGTTATGATGTTTACTATTTACATATGCTGAATGTTATGCTTCCAGCTATTTTATTCTCTCTGTTATGCCTTTGTTGTTATTTTGTGTTGAATGTATGATTTCATGTTTAGTATATGAAGTTTGAGAGAGAAGGAGAATGAGTTTCAATTGTTTCTCTTCCTGAGAAATCCTGCAAGGAGTGCAATGGACGTCCACAAGGTGTGCATTGACAAGGGTCTTAGTTTTATCTCAAAAATCTTAGGAGAGATAACGTTATTCTCATTCCAGCAGAAGTGTAGGTGAAGCACAGAAGCCGTGCAAGGTGTGTGCAAGCTAGTCGAGGCCTTAAAACTTATCAACTAAGGTTGAAAGGGGAAGAACTGAAGTTTCCAAGAGTGCACAGAGTCAGGGATGATTTTAAGGATGGAAATTTATTTTAAAATGTAGAAACCTTGGTGAATATTACTAATCCTTCATATGTCAACTATAAATGTTTGGTGATATTTTTGTAAAAATATTCAAATTTGTAAGTATTTTATATAGTTTTTATAAAATTCTGGCGATTTTTAAGGTAAAATAATTTTATCCTATAGAATTTGGGCAATTCTTTTTTTTAAAAAAACCATGGAAAATTAGCCCATGAGCGAAATTTAGCCCCTAGAATCATCCCTACATAGAGTCGAAGAATCAAATACACAAAAGTATTTGGAAGATTTCCACAAAGAGTGTGTGCAGTAGTCCTTTCGAGACCTGAGGTTACAATAGAAAGCTTAGGAAGGTCAGGGCATTTCAAGTATTTAAAGGAAGATAGGAAGCAAAATCATCGCGTAGAAGTTAAGTCCCAAAGAAAGAACGTCGTGTCAATTTGGGCCAGAGATTCATAGGAAGCAATTGAATGGTCATAATTCTCTGTGGAGAACTCGCGAAGTTGGGGGACCGTAGGATCCAGTAAAGCTACAGGGTGGTTAGGAGTTGGATGAACCCACCACTCTAGTGTCAAGAATCAACGAAGACTGTCAATCATGGTCATTTTGGGCCATTGGATCATTCTTTCGAACTTGGGGTTCATGAGTTCAGAGGGCAGACCAAATCCTTTGGTTGTGCAAACTCCCAAGTAGCAAGAAGTAGGAATAAACGTTGGATCAAAACCTCTTTGCTATATCGCGTATCGGGGTTTCAAAGGTTGGGAGGAATCAGTTTCAACTACAGAATTTGTGAAGGGTTGAGGGCCGAGGTCTCGGGAAAACACGTGGCGCTTCCATCAAGTGGGGACTGCATGGTTAACAGGTGGACACTCATCGCCTGGGAGGGAGTCAACACCCTGTTGACTTCTTGTGCTTTGGGTTCTCATAAGAAAGGAGAACAAAGGCTCAACAAACCAACTCGTGAAGTTGTGAGCTGTGAGAAGTGCTGAAGGAGTCAAATCTTCTCTGACTTTCGCATCTCAGAGTTTTGTAAAAGAAGGGCCCAAAGGTTCAACCCTTCAACTCACAAACTCGTGAGTTGTGAGTGAGGTTAGTGCTTAGCTCTAGCCAGCAGTTATGCATGGAGGGTGCTGACAAAGAGGAGCCATATCCCATCGCATGTTGGGTATTGGCATTTGGTGAAGAAAAATTGAGGGTTTTCAACCTGCGAACACGCGAGTTGTGAAAGGTGCTTGTGCAAGGACCAGGTCGTGGTCGTAGGGAAGTGTAAGGCTCATGCCTGGAGTTAAGTTGGATAGGGAAGGTTTTTCAAGAAGGACATGTGGATACACTCTTGTGTGTGTGAGAATTTCCCGAAGGGAAATTGAAGAGTCAATCTGACTTAGAGGAGAATTAGAATGATCCTGCGTGGATCTTGGCCCGATGGTCAGGGATCTGCATCAAGGGAAAAACCAAAAAGTATAGCTAATCACAACATAACCTCGCGGAGCACATCCTAGAGTCATTGTTATCACTAGAGGAGGTGATGCTATAGGAGAAGACAGGGTGACTCCAAGGAAGACTAAAGAACAATCAAGATTCATAAAAGATGCAGAGAAGACACAAGAGTTTGATCCAAAGAGAGAGAAGAAGACATTTGAAGAGGCAAGAAAAGTTTTTATAAGAGATCAGGCTTCTTCATCAAAGGCACAACTAGAAGTGAGAGAATGTGGAATTCCCCTGGCCTTTGATCAGTCCACTTCACCTGGAGAAGGAAAAGAGGTAAGAAGACTCATGGAATTCTTATGCACTTGCATTAATTTGATAAAGGATGAGAGCATTGTACAAGAGCTACAAAACTTGATTAGACAGTATGAGCTAGGAAATGTAGATCCTTTACTGAATACAACAGTACATCAACTATCCAAAAAGAGATGGACAAATAAGGAGCTACATATGAATGCTCAGATCGGAAATTATGATATATATTATGTGGTCCTCGACTTAGGATCAAAGTTTAATGTTATGACGAAGAAGACTTGCACACTAATGGGAAAACCTAAGTTGATCTATTCCCCCATCGGGCTTAGGATGGCCAATCAATAGGGTGTGATCCCCTTCGAAATACTGGAACATGTCCCTGTGGACATCGATGGGGTTAGAACATTTGTGGACTTCAAGGTGATTGAGATAGTCAATGATAGTTGTCCTTATCCCGCGCTGTTAGGAATTGATTGGGATTTCAACAATTCTACTGTTGTTGACTTGAAAAAAAGAAGAATGATGTTTGAAGGTGATGGCCTTAGGGTCATCGCACCTTTGGATCCTGATGAAGGTCCCAGATACACAGATCCCATCAGAGAAGAAGACCATGCATATATGTTGGAGAATATATACAAACTGACATCAAGACATCATGATTACATTAATCCTACAACATATGGGAATTTAAGCTGGAGAAGTGACAATGCATGTTCATCAGACTCAGAAGAAGCACTGGAGAAATGGAAGAATAAAATGTATGAAGTATCTACACAGAGATGTGCTATAATGAATAGAGAAGTCCGCTGGATTGGCACAAAAATAAGTAATTTACCCACATTTTATGGTTTGAATCACTTAGAAAATTTCTTACTAGAATTTGAAGAAACTGTACCAGTACAACAGAGACTGTTGGCACTGGACAAGGCTTTGAAAGATACTCCAGTGAGATGGTGGGGAACACATAAAAGGAACATTACGAACTAGATACAATGTCACACTTTGATGATAGTGCGATTTGCAGAACAAGTCGAAGGATGCGAAGTTAGGTACACAGGTCAAAGTTCTCTGAAAGACCATGTGTGAGGTTGTGAGGAGGCCTGGAGATGCATTCCTCAAGAAAAGTGGGTGCATAAATTCATCAATACTATAGACACAATGCCTATCAACTGGTAACTTGAAGTGGAACTGCGCCTCATCACTGCAGATTGGCAAGGTATGACTCAGAATTTTGTAGCTACATTTTTATTTGAAAGTCAACACCCTCTGGTAGATCAAGATTTATAGGTTGTAAGACAAAAAGTATTTGAGGAAGCACCTAGCCTCCTTGTGGAGAAAGGAGAGGATGAATGGACTGCACCTCTTCATAAATTGCAAGGATTTTACAATATCAATTTTGATGAAGATGATGATCCTAGGAATGTGAAAATCCCAGAAACGAAAGGACAGAGAGACATAGAAGGATGAGGAGTCAAACTACCTTTTATTAGACAACCAATCAAAATCAATAAATTTAATATTGGAACAAAGCAAGAACCTAATATTGCTAATGTTGTATATTACTAAGATGATGCCACTATTGATAACATCACAGAATTACTGCATGAATATTAGGACTTTTTTCCAACCAAGTTAATTGATATGAAGGGTATTAAAGGGCCCATGGGAGATATGAACATCCCCTTGAAACTAGATGCAAGGCCAGTTAAACAAATACCTTATAGATTGAACCCTAAATATAAGGAGAAAGTGAAGATTGAACTAGACAGAATGCTAGAAGCAAGAATTGTAGAACCGATTGAATAATTAGTGGATTATCCCTATGGTGGTTCAAGATAAGAAAACAAGAGAGATCAGAATTTGTGCAGATCTCAGGAAGCTGAATGATGCATGTATACATGATCCATTCCCTACACCATTTATTGACGAAGTGTTAGATAACGTGGGAGGACAAAAAGTCTACTCCTTCACCGATGGATTTTGAGGATACCATCAGATCAGAATTGCCAAGGAAGATCTCCATAAGACAATGTTTGCAACAGAATGGGGATCCTACCAATACACAGTGATGACTTTTGGATAGAAGAATGCACCAACCATATTTTCTAGGGTGTTGGTTGAAGCATTCAAGGAGTTTTTACATAAATTTCTGGAATCCTATTTTGGTGATTGGACTATTTTTATCTTATTACAAAACCATATTTAATGCTTAAGACTAATGTTGGATAAGTGCAGGCAATGTTAGATTTCCCTGAACTTGAAGAAATGCATCTTCTTTTCACCCTTTGGAGTGTTGTTGGTCCATATTGTTGTTGGACCCCCTCCTACTTCAATCAAACTATTGCACACTACATTGGGACATACTGGATAGTACAAGAAGCTCATTAAGGGCTATGCACATATTACAACACCTATGAAGAAGCTGTTGAAGAAAGATTGTCAGTTTCATTGGAAAGAATATGTCAACAGAGCTTCGACACACTGAAACAAAAAATGTTTACTGCGCCTATTTTGGTTTTCCCAGATTGGAACAGGGAATTTCATGTGCATGTCGATGCATCTTCTATTGCATTAGGATTAGTGTTAGCACAACCAAGAGCAGGAGATATTGACCACCCATTAGCCTTTGCTAGCAGGAAGCTCTCAACAACTGAGATAAATTACACCACCACCGAGAGAGAAGGTTTAGCCATGGCGTATGCACTGCAGAAGTTCCGTCACTACTTGTTAGGAGGACACTTTAAGATGTTCATTGATAACTCCACACTGAAATACCTAGTCAACAAGCCAGTGTTGGGGAGTCAAAGGAAGGATTGGTGAATGGGAGCCAGTTGAAATTGTACTATGACAACCAGCTGCCTCGCATCTCTCGGTAAAAACATAGGGAGAAGGGTCTAGGTACCAGTTGCAGTTGAGACTTGGTACCAGACACAATAAAGATAGTTTGCACATAGGGTGGAGGAACAAATAAGGAAGCACAAGTTGCATTGTGCAATCTGAAGTAGAGATACAATAGAAGATTCAGATCAGAGTGCCTCAGGACAAGTCACGGGTGAGTGTTGGGGGCCTGTTGGCCCTTGGTTATGGAGAAAAGAGAATATTACAGAAGAAAAGGTGAAATGTGAACTACACAAAAGGAAGGTTGACTGAGATCAGGTCTAAGTAGTTAAAGAAGTAGAAAAGATGGAGAAAATCTCGAGAGATAAATCCGTTGGATGAGGAGATTGAGGAAGATAGATCAACAAGGAATATGGATCATGGACAACTCAACAAGTGGAAAAATCCACCGGTAGATGCTTTGGAGAACCTAGCAGGAAGGAAGGAAAGACAGGCTAGGAAAGCCCTGAAAATGTGGTTCAAGTTGACCCAGGGTTTTGGTACGTAGGGTTTTTGACACCTAGGCTTCGACCTAAGGCTGTCGGTGAGCTATTGTAATGTATAAATAAAGGTCAAGAGGACCTGATATGGGTTCAAATATATGTGATGATGAGTGATTGTTGTTATTATTGAGAGAGAAGTATCGTGTGGTGAGAGGGGTCTGTGTTGTAATATCTTCATCTAGGTGTGAATATCAACCCTGTAGCTGGGTGCGTAGGGAAGGGAGATAGAGAGAAGAGAGAAAGAGAGAGATCTATAAGCTAAGAGCGCAGATAGAACTGTAAGCTTTCACATAATATATTATAAAGAACAGTTCTGTGGACATGGCCCTAGGGAGAGGGTGAACCATGTATATCATGTTGTTGTGTGTGATTGGTGTTGTGTTCTTTGCTCTGTTACTCTGATGATGCATTAGTATGTTACATATGATATCTAACTGTGAAAAGTAGGTGTATGCTTGGTAATAATAATTTGATCTTCTTGTGTGATTGCCTTGATTCCACTTACATTTCCTCTAGTTGTAGACACCTGTGTCCTGCAACCCCCTATTGCTACTTTGGGTCAGACTTAATCTCCTTCACAGGTGTTGCCTAAAGGGTCAGTAGTTAAGGCTTGTTGGTGCACTATTAGAGCTGAACCCTGGGTCTGCCCCTATGCCAACACTCCTTTATTCCTCCCACTAAACCATTAACTCCCACTCCTCCTTATACTCCACTCAAGATCCACAAATTGACCAGGGTCGAAATGGATGAACACCAACTCAAAGGCCTTTGTTATAATTGTGATGAAAAATATTTTTCGAGACACAAGTGTAAGGAACAAAATATTTTTATGGCCATCTCATAGGATGTTTCAGAAGAGAATGTTGAGGCTCCCCTTATGTCCGTGTCACCTGAAACCACATACATAACCCCTCCCTCAGACCCTCTTGAAGTAGAACCGATCATTTCCCTAAATGCTCTCATTATCTTCTTTGCTCCCCAAACCCTCAAGCTAATCGGTTACATCAAGCATAGGAAGGTCATCATTCTTGTTGATAGTGGAAGCACCCATAATTTTATTCATTGCCATATTGCCCAAGAAACTAATTTCTATATCCATGCAGTCAATAATTTCCAAATCATGATTGCCAATGGTGGGTCCATGAAATGTGGAGGGCATTGTGAAAATGTGTGTCTCCAAATTGGTGACTACCATTTGAAATCTCAGATGCTTTCTATCGACATGGGTGATTGTGAGATTGTGTTGGGTGTGGAATGGATAAGGAATTTGGGTATCATTCTCATGGATTTTAAGGAATTAACCATGCAATTCGACCAGGAGGGCAAACAATTTAAGTTCCAATGCATCATCGTCAGTTCCCCAGAGATCATTAGTTCCCATCACATGAAAAATATGTTCAAAAAAGGCCATTCTGGAATTATTGCCTAACTCCATGCCATCCAAGCCACTAAGACACCCTTTGTGTCACAGGACCTCCAATCCATCCTCTCTAAACATCAAATGGTTTTTTCCACTCCCCAGGGACTCCCTCCTTCCCATGGTGTTCATGATCATTCAATTCCCCTTGTCCCAGGAAGCCTTCCTCCCAATATCCTTACCTATCATCACCCCTTTTCCCAAAAAAGTGAAATTAAGAAAATGATTCAAGAACTACTCAACACAGGTGTTATCCTCCCTTGTATGAGCCCCTACTCTTCTCTTGTGGTCATGGTAATTAAGAAATATGGTTCTTGGTGCATGTGTCCTAACTTTCGTGCCCTCAACAAACTCACCATTAAAGAAAAAATTTCCATTCCTTTCATTAATGACCTCTTGGATGAATTGAGTGGCACCCAGTTCTTTACTAAACTTGATCTTTGTTCGTGCTATCACCAGATCCGTATGAAAGAGATAAACATTCCTAAGACTTCCTTTCTAATTCATGAGGGCCACTATGAGTTTTTGGTCATGCCCTTTGGCTTGTGTAATGCTCCATCCACTTTCCAAAGCCTCATGAATCATGTCTTCCATCATTTTGTGTTAGTTTCCTTTCATGAGATCCTCATCTACATCAAAACCTGGACCACCCATCTTGCTCATGTGGATTGAGTTCTACATCTACTCTCTTAGCACCAACTTTTCCTAAAACAATCTAAATGTGCTTTTGGTGCCTTAGAAGTAGAGTACTTGTGTCATCTTGTTGGCAAGGATGACGTTAGGGTGGATCCTAAAAATATTGAAGATATGCAATATTGGACTCACCCAAAGACTCTCAAAGATTGCAAGGATTTCAGGGTTTAATAGGTTATTATCGCAAGTTTGTTAAGAATTATGGAAAGATTGCAACACCTCTCACTACACTCCTTAAAAATAATTCTTTCACTTGGACTGCAACAACTGCTCAATCTTTTCAAACCTTGAAGATGTCCATGTGAACCACTCCAATCCTGGCCCTTCCTGATTTCACAAAGACCTCTGTCCTAGAATGTGATGCTTCTGGGAAAGGAATTGGAATTTTCCTTATGCAAGAGGGTCAACCTTTGGCCTTTACCAATAAATAACTATCCGAGAGAAATTTTGGAAAATCAATCTATGAAAAGGAAATGTTGGCTATTCTGCATGTCGTGGATCTTTGGTGACCTTATCTATTGGGAAAATGCTTCCAAATTAATACAGATCACCAAAGCCTCAAGTATTTTTTTGAACAACACCTTTCCTCCCTCGAGCAACAAAAATGGGTGACTAAGCTCTTTAGATATGATTATGATATCATTTACAAAAAAGGGAAAGACAATGTGGTTATTGATGCACTTTCTAGAAAATATGAATATGAAGGGCCTCTTTTTTCTCTCTCCTTCATTGTACCATATTGGCTCCAAGTTGTTCTCCAGGAATGGCTACATGATCCCAAAAGTTCGCATATGATATAACAATTGCAGTCCAATTCTCCATTTTCCCCCAGGTACTCTTGGCTCAATCATGAGATTCGATACAAAGGCCATTTGTATTTAAGTAAATAATCAAAACTTAAATCCATTGTACTTTTTGAGCTTCATGCTACACCCACAACTGGGCACTCTGGGTTTACCAAAACCTATGACTGGATCAAACGTTCTTTTTTCTGGGAGGGTATGAAACAATTCATTCGTAATTTTGTGGTTAAATGTGATGTTTGTCAATGCAACAAGGGTGAAACTGTCAAATCTCGTGCTAGACTACAACCGCTTCTAATTCCACTTTCTATTTGGCAAAATATCTCTATGGATTTTTTTGTAGGCTTACCTAAATTGGAAAATAAATCAGTCATCATGGTGGTAGTTGATCGTCTTTCCAAGTATGTTCATTTTTGTGCTCTTCAACACCCATTTACAACATCTATTGTGGCTCAACTTTTCATGGATCAGGTCTTCAAGCTTTATGGCATGCCACATTCTATTATTTTTTATCGTGACCCAACTTTCACCAGCAATTTTTGGCAAGAACTGTTCAAGATACAAGGCACCCAATTGCATCTCAGCACAAATTATCATCCCCGGACTGATGGTGAAACTAAAGTTGTCAACAAATGTTTGGAAACATATTTGAGGTGTTTTTCATTGGAAAGGCAGAATCAGTGGGCTCAATGGTTACCACTAGTTGAATGGTGGTACAACACTTCATACCATATAGATACACACATGAATCCTTTTGAAGTGTTATATGGAAAAAATCCACCTTTAGTCCTCTCATATTTTCCAGGTGTCTCGAAGGTCCAGGTGGTTGACCAAACTCCTACAGTTTCAGAAACTATTCTCCAAACCCTCAAAGAGAATTTGGTCATGGCCCAGAATCACATGAAACAACAAGTAGATCATGGTATCTCTGAACGTGAATTTGCAGAAGGGGATCAGATGTTTCTTCGACTGCAACCTTACAAGAAAACTTCCCTCAAGTATGACCATTGTCAGAAACTGGCGCCCAAATTTTATGGTCCTTATACCGTTCTCAAGCGTGTGGGACAGGTGGCCTATAAGTTATCTTTGCCTAGTCATTCTAAGCTCCATCCTATTTTTCGTGTTTCCTTCTTAAAGAAGGTGATTGGAACTAAGTTCCAAACTCAAACCAACCTTCCTAAGTTAGACAAAGAAGGCTCCATTTGGCTACAACCAAAAGAATTTTTGGACCAGCGTGAGCGTCGACTGTGTCAGTGAACCATCAAGGAAGTGTTAGTCCAATGGAAAGATACAACTCCAACATATGCCACTTGGGAACCATCTACCATTCTACAACAATTTCCCTATCTCAAGCCTTGAGGAAAAGGTTGTTTTTAAGGGGGAGGACATGTTAGGAACCTAACCCCTCATGTAGGTAGAATAATATATTTCCATTTAATAAAGGTCAATATTAATAAGGCCTAGCAATAAGGAAGAACAAGTCCAATGTAATAATACCTAATAGAAGCTTCTGCTTCTAGAAGGATCTTCCTCTAGATGGTTCTTTTGATAGACATATTTAGTATAAACAGGAGTCAAGGGTATGAGAAATTTGGTCTTGGATATTATTGTAATAGAGCTCTACTCTGCTAGAGGTTTCCCCCTCGAAGAAGCAAGTAAACATTGCTCTCAGTAATCAAAGTGTTATTTCTGGTGTTATTTTTTTATCATTTTGGTATTATCGTGGTGTTGTTATGGTTATATTGTTGTTCACCTGCCATTTCTAGCTATTTATTTTTGTTCTGCATACTTTTTATATCTAGAATATTACATTCTACTGATTCAGGTGAGATTGATCCACATTTATATTGACAACTAATTGGATCATTGATGTATCTGGTTAACACCAGACTTGACATATGCTATGTAGTGAATGTAATTATTCATTTCATGAGTCAGCCAAGACAGACTCACTGGATAGTAGCGAAGCATGTATTGAGATATCTATGAGGCACAGTTGGATATGGCCTGAAATGTGCCTCCAGTTTAGACATGAGTTTGGAGGGATATACCGATGCAGATTAGGTAGGGAGCGGAGTGGACCGAAAGAGAACATCCGGTTAATGTTGTTTTACCTTGGGGTCTTCCATGGTTTCCTAATGCAGTAGGAAATAGAGCTCTTTGGCCTTGAGTACCACAAAAGAAGAGTATATAGCATTGAGTGTGGTAGTCCATGAACCAGTGTGGCTTCGCAAGATTCTGACATATTTATTCGATCATGAGATGGATCCTACTATTATTTATTGTGATAACCAAATATATGTGAATATCTCTGAGAACCCTATGTTTCATGATAGATCGAAACACGTTGAGATAAAATATCATTATATCAGAGACATGGTGCAGAGGAAATAAGTACACATGAAATACCTTCCTACATGAGAAAATTGCAGATATTTTCACCAAACCGCTTGCCAAAATGAAGTTCGAGTGCTTTTTTTAGATACTTAGATTGATGGAGAAGGCCTCCCTAGATGAGAGGGAGTGTTTATTATTACAAATTTGTGAGACATTATCCAGGACACATACTCAATGAGTCGACCTGTGAGCAAGCCCATGTGTTGGGTGTGCCCATGATATGGTTGTGTTGTTCCTCTGGACTGAGATGAGGCAATGTGTGCCCCTGTGTAGGGTGAGGATGCCCATGATATGGGTGTGTCATTCCTCTCTGGATTGAGATGAAATGATTTGTACCCTTGTGTGGGGTGAAGGTGCCCATGTGATGGGTGTGCATTAGAATCTGGACTGAGTTGTTATGACCTGTGGTCTCCTGCCTTGTGGACTCAGTTGAGTTAGGCTTCATATGGTACTCCAGATGATTCTCCTGTGGACTCAATGAGATAGAGATCTATTGAGTAGGACGTAATTGTGGCTGAGCACAGGTGGATGTGCCCCTAGTGGATGTGTGAGATCCCTTGCTATATTATTCGAGAGTAATATTTACCTATAACCCTAATCACGATGTAAAGGGTACACGTTCACTCCACCATATGTGAAAGATAATTAATGTTTATTGTAATAATTAATTATTTTTTTAAGTTATTGAGGTCAGCCCTATTGTGCCAATAGACACCACTTTTGGTCTGTGTAGTCTAGTATAAATAAAGGTGATTTCCCCATCGAGGAAACACACAAGTCACTTGTCATTTGGAAATTTCAGAAAGAACATTTCTAGGGCTGAAGTGCACACCTCTCTTGGGCACAAGTTTCAAGGTAGTAGAGAACCCTCTTGTGTGCATTAGGGTTTCATGTTTGTAGGATCTTCTCTTGAGAATATGGCAAAGGATTGTTGGGTTTTTCTTCCTTGTTGAGAAGGGTTTTCCCAAGATATTTCTTGTGTTCTTGTGCATGGTATTTCTTCTTGTGATATTGGTTATTGAAGCAATTGTGAATGATATAACTGCATCTGTTTATGGTTCAAGTACATGACTAAAATGAAATAAACCTCATGCCTGAGCCAAGCATAGTGAAAATTCAATAAGATAAAACCCAAGAGAAAATGTC
The DNA here is from genome assembly GCA_009831015.1 of Picea engelmannii. NCBI lineage: Eukaryota > Viridiplantae > Streptophyta > Pinopsida > Pinales > Pinaceae > Picea > Picea engelmannii. The sequence continues at coordinate 124,086 of ML826602.1, forward strand.
TTCATTGGTGCAACTCGTCTTCCTTCTTGATATGAGAAATTTTGTGTAAGAGGAGCAAAATTGTTGAGTGAAAATTATCCAATTCAATGGGCTATTTATAATAATTCACCATTGTACTTTATGGTCCAAATTTACCAATATGGTAGGGTATTTACGAGGTCGACTTCTTTTTTTTCGTCTTCTAAATGGAAAATTAATGGGCTGACCTAATTTCTAAGCTATTTCATCATCTTCTGGGGTTTCTTATGGTTTCCAACTTGGAGAATGACCTTCATAATTTTCCAAAACATTAACACATATTTTCTTCAATCACCACAAAACCCTAGCCCTAGGGTGACGTTAATCCCTCAAAGTTGATGTTTTGGCCTCCAAAGGCAAGTCATTTGTCTTGTAGGGGATAGGTGAGATCCTCCAAGGTGTCTCTTAGGCCTCCAAAATCATTTCATCATCACTCGGTGTGTGGGAATTGGTATCCAACCTATGGGATTCAAGCCCCAAGGAAGCCCATGCTAGGCTTGTTCTTCCAAAATTTTCCACCAAGTAGATCCTGCAAAGAAAATGAATATGCCTCCAAGGATCTCAATTCAAATGCATGATGATGAGTAAATAAAATCAATAGAAGAGCCATATAAGCATGTTCATCCAAACTACCTCATTAAAATAAACAAGTGCTCAAAGACCCTATGCAATTTTCCCAGTTTAGGTATGGGAAGGTTGACAAAGTGACCTATTGGGTGAATCATACCTAAAGTTTAAGAGTGCTTCTCGAGTGGACCTTTCTCTAAGTCATGTGGATGAAGTGACATGGATGGTGGAAAGACTCTTGGGCATGGGGTTCATGGCATACAAGGGATTGTAGTGTCTCATTTATGGCTTCCTTTGTAGAGGGTGTTTTGCACCTTCATTTTCAATCAAACCTTTTTCCAATGCTATTTATTGTCTTTTCTTCTTTTAAGATGTTTCCAGGTTTAAGACAAGGTGAGGCTTCTACCTAAGAATGAAAAACAATGCCCACCTTGACTCTACATTGGTCACATCATGCCTCCCCAAGTTGAAAACATATGTGGGGATTTTACTTGAGCATGAAAAATAGTTCCCACACATGCTCCACCTTAGTTGGAATTTTTATTTGTTATTTTTCATGGGTCCCTTCAATTTCTTACGATAAACATTTCATTGTCCTCGGGATCCTTGGGTGAGCATCTAGAAGGTTCATGATTGGATTTTATCTTTTTCCAGCTACAAGCCTCTGGGCCTTTAGCTCCTTCCTCCCATGATATGAGGGGATGAAGTGTGGAAAGTGACAAGTATGGTCGAGAATGGCACAATGTCTCGTCAAGAGGACCTCCCAGTAGAAAACCTATCCCTAAGGGTGACCCAATGATCTGGATATATGAGTGGAAAGAAATGAAACAAATATCTATAACATTAACACATATATATAGAGAATAATAACGAAGATACAATGAAACTTAACTTCTATTTAATAAAGAAATCTGTTGAAACTGTAAAATGCAGAATGAAACAATCTTGCTCGAATGGTGATAGCTAATCTATGAGAAGACATGTGGTGGATATGCACATTATAATTAGGCCTCCAAGCCTTTTTATCATCAAGAAGTAATCCTAAAACCATAGACATCCAAAAACCTAACCCTAGGAGATGAAGCACCAAAATTCATGTGGGCCCCGATGGGGTAAGTTGGTACATCAACTTCTCCAGGTCATAAATTTTACATACGATCTTCGTTTTAGGTGCACAATATCCTGTTGGAAAGGTCTATCCGAGGAATACACATGTTGTCAACACACTTTGACCATATTTATAGTGTTATTGTGGCGATCCCAAAAAATGTTGTTTAGGGCCTCAAAATGACCCCGAAAGTTTAGGACCCAAAAAGCTAGAAACAAACTGCCAAGATGAAAATTGTATGTGAGCCAATTGGAAGAGTTGGGTGGCCACTGATATCCACCTAGATCAATCATCCCTACTTAGGAATAAATGGTCTCCATTTCATTGAGTTCTCCCATTAGATGAGGAAATTTCTGCTAAATTTGGCCATGGCTGAGCCACTTACCTTGGTGTAGGAGCTGCCCCTCTTTAACAACATGATAAAGATGAAGCTTCTATTGGTGAGTACCCTTGACTTGTGTCCACAATATGATCAGTGGATTCTTGTTCCATGTAGTTAGGTTTTATCTATGTCGATGTCAACTATTCTACTATCTTTGAGGTGTCCAATAATTGTGGAAAGTATGGTCGAAAGAGGTCCACATTGTTGTATCCTTTTCCTCACTTGAATGAGAAAAAGAGGGACACTTGCAAGTCCAATTGGGTTAGTTGAATATGACACAATTTAGTGCATGATTCCAATGACTCAATCACATGAAATAAAAAAAAAATTGAGCTAATAACAACTAAAGAAATGAAACTACAATGCATAAGGAAATTAGAACCAAAATAAATCACACAATTGACCAATAGTCATGAAACAAATGGATAGATTGTATTAGTGGGAAAACACCAAAGAGAAAGGGAGACTTATGGGTCCCCTTTTCCTCCAATGGAGGGCTCTTGAATCCACTATGTGAGATATCTTATTACAAATAGAAAACTAAAAAGGAAATGGTGAAGAAATCCAAAGCTCAATCCCTCAAGAGGTGAGGAGAATGGCTCAATGAAATGATGCTAGTATGCTCCAAGAAGGAAAGAGGTTCCTTGTAGGAGAATAGAGGCAGAATAACAATAAAAATATACTCTTGAAAATGTAGTGCACCCATGGCCTCTTTTTATATAAAATCTTTGAGGCATTGTCCAACCAGTCTTTAGTGTGAACAAGGGGACCTTTAGGTCTTTGACCAACCCCCCACTCAGATTCAGTTCAGATTTGAGGGTCAAATCGACTTGGGAGATGAACCAGAAGTGGGTGGGTGGACAAACATAATCATAAATGCTTTATTCTCAGGTGTGCGTGACTTTTTTCATCCACAGTCACGCATCGGGTGCATATGCGTTTTTCTGGCGTTTTCGACTGGAGCACATGTGTGCGCTCCATTTGTATTCTGAGCACATGTTGATTTTATAACCAGTTGTATAGTTTGTGCCCTTTTGGAAATTCATTTTTTTGGCCATGAATGAACTAATATGTTTCTGGAGATGCTGGATTCCTGTAACCATTTGCAGATGAAATTTCAGTGATAACATATGCCCCCTGATGTGTGAGGTTAGGAGCATACGTATAGATGAAATACAACAATGTTTCTTATACTGAGAGTACCATTGTAAGAAAGAGTGTTGATAGGAATTGCAAGAGTGGCCCATTGGAGGGAGAGGGGAACCTGTGGGACCCAAACCTTTCATGAGGTGTGGAAAAAATAAAAAGTGTATACAAATGAGGCGGGCATGCCCCATGCTCATGTGATGTAACTCAAATGTGTAAGACAGTAACTAAAGCTATATGTTGATGTAGATAACTGCATCGACCTCTGGGGTGGTTTGATAATGGAAGATGAAAATTTTGATGGTGAACATACTCTGAAAAGAGGTGATGACACCTATAATAAGTGTCGATGACTTGTAGGCATTGATGGCCCAACAAATTTCAGAGCTCTTTAGCTAGTATAAAACAACTGCAATAGTCACAAAGTAAGACCCACCGCAACATGAGATTGTGTTGAATTCGAATGTTATGGGGGTCAACAACAATAGAGAGAAATGATGGTTCTCTTTGTGTCATTTGAAACTTTGCATTGTAAAGGTAATGAGATTCAAGATACTTTCTCCCTTCTGGAAACTGTGATGATGTTGACAGAAAGGGAGATGCAACTCCTAGAAGAAAAGGGCTTCATGAAATCCATTGAATGAGATTAGGAACTGATGAGGAACATGGATGAAGTCAAGAGGTGGTGAGACATAAGACTACCCTTGGTTGGGGATAGATGTGAAGTATGAGTGGCAACAACTGTGAAACTGAATCTAGCGTCAGGGGGACGACTAAATGTGGGTTAAATTGTGTCAGAGGCGTGCCAATGTCGATAAAATAAAAGATCATAGGTACATGGGTTGGGCGATACTCATGGTTTATGGATGTTTTCAACAAGAGTAGAAGGTAATTAATGTCTCAACCAAGGGCGACAAGGGTTGCTTTGCTGAAAAATAAGGTCACTAAGGGAAACAACAAAAAGATATGTAAACACTGGAAAGAAAGGTTTTGTACAATTACCAAATGAATAAAGAATAATTTGGGATAAGTGCAGAGATACAAAAATGGGTGCCCCAGTGGGAGATGGTTGGGCCTATGAGGGCGCAAGTTGTGTGGAGAACTGGTGGGGGGTTGGGATGCCATTGGTGGGTTTCTGTATGAGGTAAATGAATGGAGGGAAATTTGCAGATGGGCAAACTAAATGTGGATTAAATGGAAGGTTAATAATACTGTGGAGACGTAGTCAAAGTGAAACCATAATGAAATATCATGGGAGTCCATTGGGAAGGCTAGCATAATGAGGATAAGAAATATGTGGCTGATTCTTGAACATGCATATGGCTATTGTGACTCCCATCCCTAGGGGGTGAAAGAAACATGAGTGTCAAAGTTCCAAAGGGGACTATGAATGGGACAACTCATGTGGGGGAGAATGCTATCGGTTGAAAATACTTGAAATGTAGTGGAGGTGATAATAATGCAGAGCTGGATGTGAGGTTCCTATAGACAAATGTCAGAGGTTATGACTAGGAGATGCAATTGATATTTAGAGGGAAGGATTACATGCCAGTGGAAATCATATACTTGAAGGGGCTACATTGATACGTGATGACCAAGTACCTGCACACATAAAAATTGAATACCCGATGTGAACAATATCTGAAGATAAAGAATATATAACAATTATTCGATAATTTTGAACATGAACATGTGTACCTGGGTGTGATGTGAGAAAAATTCTCCCAAGGGGCCGAGGATGAATGCTGACCCGGGCAATGTGAGTGTGTAGGTGGTGGGATCCTGATCCTATGGCTAAAGACAGATTGACAAATGGATGCTCTGAGCTCCTGTAATTGAGCATGGAAGTTTGGAAAAAGGGATTATATATAGTTGTAGGGTCCACATTGCCACCTTATTTGTACCTGCTGCCATAGTGGGTTGACAAGAGGTTTTTAGAGGAGATTTAGAGATTCCAGGATTTTGAGCCAGCCGATCTAGGATTTGCGAGAGCCAGGTTAGTGGTCTCGTCCTCCTGCATAGTAGTTAGGATTTCGTTTATGGGCAGGGCTGTATGGTGGGATTTTGTGAGGGTGGCCCCCCCAATGTGCGAGCATTCAAAGGATACCCACGCTTGGGTATGTGGATGTAAGAAGGAAATACATGCATGGGGGTGCTTGAATGAGGAAAATAGGTGTGCATTGGATGCGCGCCTGTTTGAAGTACAAGTGCGTACTTGTGCACAACTTTTTCTTTGATAGTTGCGCACTTGTGTGCAACTGTGGAGCGAACAAGTGTGCATGAATGCATGCCTGTGTGTGTGACAGGTGCGCATGGATGCACATCTGTTTCTTTGACAGTTGCGCATTGATGTGCATATGTGTGAAGAACAAACATGCATATGTGCATGCCTGTGGGGGTGGCAGCCGCACACATGAGGAAAAGCTGGGGGGTTTGAAAAAACTTGTCTTTTTGGAATTTTTTCGCTCGATGAATTGTGATGGATGATCACGTGTTGTTTTTGAACATGCAGGTGAGCAGTTCAAGATGCCAGTCCACTGGAGGGAGAGGGACTAGGCATGCCTTAGGGAGGCGGTGAGGGATGATGAGTCAAGTGTGCGGGGACCTTTGGAAGCCTGTGGGTTGCTAAAGTTCTTTGATTGTTCACTACTATGGGCACAGGAGTACCTGTTGTAGTTAGTGATTTCTATGTGGAGCAATGATCTGCAATGCTTTATTGTGCAGGGGGGGCATTTGAAATTCTTTGTGATGGAGGATGTATATTTTCTGACCAGGCTCCATTTTCAGGGGAGAGCCCTACCTGCTGATATTGTTGCCAGGGGGGGGCACACTTGGCAGAATTGGCCTAGATGTACTGTTTGGGGGAGGATTTTATGTCAGGCTCAGTTGTATGGATTGTGGAGATGGATGACTTGGTGCATTTTTGTGTTTCCGCGATGATCATGAGAATCTATAGATCCTTAGCTACTCAATGAATCAATGGTGGTCAACTAAGGATCATGCAGAGGGCATTGGGTGGAGAGAATTTTGCATGGGGCTTGATGCTGCACACCAAGATGATGGGGCAGCTCAACCAGTGTTGGGCCTTCGACTCAGGTAAGTTTTCCTTTGGGTGGATATTGGTGGCATGGTTCTTAGAGAGGGTGCCCATGTTGTGCCCTAGAGTTTTGTTGGAGGCGACTGTTGTGTGGGAGCCATGATTGATGCGATGGGAATCGATTTTGGTACGACATGGGGGTGTATAGGGGGGGCATTATTTTACGAATGAGCTAGCACGTGTGTGGTGTCAAATTCCCCAGATCATACACCAGTTCCCGTATAGTGGGGTGGACTTATTGCAGGACCCAAATATGGTGTTACCTCTTGGAGAGGTGTGGTACCATAGAGGTATGTTTATGTTTTTTATGTTTTGTGATTTTGATAGTATAGCATATGTTATATGTATGGATGGATGTTGATGTTATCGTTTGTTTGTTTTTTGTGTGTGAAGATGTGGGGCCACGAGGCCGAAAGATGGAGTTAGTTAGACCGTCGTCTCGTGAGAGGCCAGTGAGACCGTCACAAGATGAGTTGTAGATAGGAGAGAGGTGTTGTAGAGATGAGGCTAGTGCGAGGCTAGCCAATGATGTGAGAGTTGGTTGGAGGCATAGAATCGACAACCCTAGTGTAGAGCCGTCGAATGTGCCTCAGGGAGAGGTCGACGGGGTTCTTGAGGACTTCTTCCACCGGTTGGAGGTGGTACTACAGGGAATGCCTAAGGGAATGTGGACTCATATCCATAATGAGGGAGTCTTGGAGTAGTGTGTAGGAGGATTGGTAGAGTTGCGGACCCTAATCTATAGAGCAGCGGTGGCGGCAGCAGCAATGACTGGGTGACTGCCACCTGGGCCGGGAGGACCCCCAGTTGGTGGGGCACCTCCTCCTGACAGAGGTCCTGGTGGTGGTTCTCTAGTGGCAACATGAGTGTTCGATGTATTTTTTTTTTGTATTTATATAGTCCTAAGAGCTTATGTTGTATAGGGTAGTGTGACACCTATTTTGTACCTATAGGGATGAGGGGGTTGACCTGCCTATGGACGATGTACATGTTGTATGATTTTTTGTAAACATTGATGGCACATTGATTGATATATATATATATATATATATATATATATATATATATACACACATTTTTTGGGGGGATCTTTGTGATGTTCACATGTGATGATGTTTGGTGATGCTTTTTATGATGCCTAATTTATTTGTTGTGACAAACTTTGATGATCTATGTATGTGTAATGGTGTCTTGATGTGATAAATGCCAATCTAATACTAGGTTAGCCATATTATCTAATATTTGATTGAATTGTCGTGGAATATGTGTAAATGTAATTAAATCAAAATGTCAAGATAACAACCTAACTTGCAGGTATTTGTGGAAGAGGCAAGGATCGCGGACACAGTACACATTATTGAGCTACAGGACGACAAGCTGGGAATCTAATAAGATGCTAAGGTGGAAAATATGGTGGTGACTGGCCTCAACAAGGAGGCCAATGATGATTGTGTATTCTTCTTGGTTGTTGAGCCTAAACATATGCCGTTGGAGTGGAGCAGTTCATGTGAGGGGGTAGAGGGCCGAAGTGGCCGAAGTGAGATTATGTGTCCATCAACTAGCTCCATCAGCATAACCGATGTGGTAGGATGATGGAGGAAGAATCTGTCAATAACACAAATGGTAGATCAGAAATAAGGCATGGTGGGAAAAAGAAGATTAAAAAATCTACAAACATGTACAAAAAAGAAAAATCCTAGTCTAGAATGACTACGCTCAGGCATAAAATTTCTTTTAAGTACAACTCATTGACGAGTTCTTTGAGGGGGTAGCCTTCAGGAGAGGCTAGGATCTATGCACCTTTAGTGAGGCAATTTTGGATGATATAGGGTCCATGCCATAATGACTCGAATTTTCCATGGTTGAGGGTATTGTGAGCGATATCGTAGGCAAGGAAGAGGTCTCCTTCGTTAAATGAGCGAAGGTTGACATGGAGGTCAAAGGTGGCCTTCGACCATTTTTTGTCTCCCTCATTGTTCTGTAATGAAGACCGACGGTCTTCATCCAATGAATCTAACTTCAGCAAGCACTGCTCTATTGGAGCAGTGGCGGGTAATAGTTTAATAGCGGTGCACAATGTGGGAATTTCGCACTCGATGGGGAGAGTGGCTTCGACCCCATGGACTAGATGAAATGGTGTAAAACCAGTGGTAGTTTTAACTATCGTGTGATAAGCCCATAGTGCAGAAAACAACATATGATAGCAATTGGTTTGATGTTTGTTGACCTTGCGTTGTAAGATGGTTTTGAGGACCTTGTTGACCACTTCTACCTGTCTGTTGGACTGAGAGTAGTATGGGGAGGCAAACTCATGGGAGAATCATAACCTTAAGGAGAGTTCTATGAAGATCTCATTCACGAAGTGTTTTCCATGATCAGAGACTAGCCAGAGTGGTACTCTGAAGTGAGAAATGACGTGATTAAAGAAAAAACGCGTTGCAATGTCAGCGGTGTTGTTGAAATTGGGCATGGCTTCATACCATTTGGTAAAGTAATCGACTGCAATGATAATGTACTTATTTCCATTTCTAGATGGAGGGTTGCAAGTCATGAAGTTTATGCTCCATTTGAAAAAGGGGTCGACATTGATGACTGGGTGTAGAAGGGTGGGTGGCGCTCATTCTTTGTGGGAATACAACTGGTATTTGTCACATCGCTTCATCGCGTGGATGCAATAGTGAAATAATGTGGGCCAGAAGTATCATGCTCAAATTATTTTCTGGGTGGTGGACATCCTTGAGGGGTGTCCTCTGCAGGCACCGATGTGGCAATCATTCAATACTCTATCAACTTCGGCAATGGTCAAACATCGACAGAGTATGGTGTCGACCCCACATCGATATAGGATGTCATCGATAGGGAGATATCGAGGGGCTTGATCTTGAATGCACCGATGATCATCTAAAGAGAGGTGAGACCCAAAAAAAATTGTCCGAAGGTAGACGAGAAGGTCACCATACCAGGGGTCATTTGAGGGGATGTAGAATAGGTGTTCATCGGGAAAATATGTATTAACGGGTGAATTTGTAGCATCTAATGGAAATGTTGTGATGAGCTCAGGGAGAATGAGTGATTTCTTGCTTTTGGGAGTGGAAAACTCTAGGTCGTACTCCTAAAGGATGACGATCCATCGGGAAAATGTACCATTAATTTGTCGTCGACTAAGCAAGTACTGCATGGGGTTGGAATCTGCCACGACTTTGGTAGTGCAAAGCAAGATATAACGACACAATTTTTGGACTGTGAGGGAAATATTCTCTTCATGATTGTACTTCAGGGGTAGTCCTGAATTTTTTTTACTAATGTAGTAAATAACATGCTCATGGCCATAATCCCCTTGTTGTAAAATAACTCCTACTACTGAGATGACTAAGGCCGATAAGTAGAGGATATAGTCGCGATCATAGTCGGGTGGACTAATCAAAGGGGTGTTGGAGAGTGCCACTTTCAAATCATCAAAATCGGTTTGGGCATGTTCATCCCATCAAAATGGGATATCATGACGTACCAAGGGAAGGAAACCGTGCGCGCGAATGGTGAAGTCGGGGAAAACGCATCGCAAAAATTTGGATTTGCCTTGTAGGATCTGTAATTGGTGCAAATTCTGAGGTGGTGAATTTTTTTTTATGGCTTGGACCTTGAGGGGGTCCACTGTGATGCTGCGTTGGGAAATGATGAACCCAATGAGGCATCCAATGGTGACACACAATACACACTTGAGGGGGTTCAAGAGGATATTGTACTGATGACACCGTTGAAAGACAACTCGAAAGTCATCTAGATGTTGAATGTGTTTCTTAGATCGAGTGGTGAGGTCATCCAAGTATGTGAGGATGATGCAAGCGAGATCATGAAAAATGTAAGTCATAGCTTGTTGGAATGTCGCACCTGAATTCTTAAGTCCAAAAGGCATGACACGATAGGCAAAAGTACCCCAAGGGGTAGTGAATGCAATTTTGTACTGTTCTGCTGGATGAATATGAATTTGATTATAGTCAGAGAATCCATCCATGAAGGACAAGGCCTCATGATCAGCGTAGTAATCGATAATTTGGTTGATGAAAGGTGTAGGAAAGTTGTCTTTGGGACAAGCATGATTGAGATCACAAAAGTTAGTGCAGACGTGAATAGTGCCTTTTTTTTGTTGACAGGGATGAGATTAGAGACCCGTGAAGTATATGAGATGGGATATATGAACCCTGCAGTGCGTAATTTGTCAATTTTGGCTTTGATGGTCACTGCTTTGGATGGGTGTAGTGGGCGTTTATTTTGTTGCAGAGGTGTGACGTTAGGCCATGTGTCTATACGATGTTCAACAATAGAAGGATCGAGGTCGGAAATCTTTATGTATGACCAGGCAAAAATGTCATGACATTCCTGGAAGAGAGCTTTGTAAGCTGTGAGTTCTTTAAGAGAGCATGCAATGCCAATGGTGATGTCTTCTACAATTCTAAGTTTGATGGAAATATCGATTTTGATAGTGGGGGGAATACTGGCCATGTTGCCTTCTTCAAAAGCATCGGGGGCAAGGATAGGGTTGTTGAACCAGTCTCCATGCCCGGATGGAATAAAATATTTGGTTTTGATTGTGTATATAGAGTCTTAGCAAGGGGGGTTCAAAGTATTCTTATGAGAGAAAAATTTCTCTGTGATGGAGCGCATTCCATTGGAAATCGGGTGAAGTTAATTCCTCGAGGATATCTTCATCGCAATGGAAAATGCGAGAATATAAGGGATCCAGGGGAGTGACATTTGTGGTTGTCACCCTGTGATTGTCTTCTGGTGGTGAATATGGAGGGGGGGTGGTGCAAAGAGGTTGYGAYGGTTCACTTGACATGAACCAAATATCAAGATAATGTGGGTTAAAAATTGTGGTCAGCCGTAAGATTTCCGTGGGGAAGTGAACCAGAGAATTAGGGGGATTTGGGGGCAAATTCTCATATAGGTTGTCCAGGAACCATGGAGGAGTGGGGAGTGCCTCAAGCTTAGGGGAGATAATGTGAAAAATATCTGGAGATGGAGTAGGGGTAATCACTGGGGTCATAGGAAGTGGGGTGGGTGTAGGATTTTGAATAAGGGCCATTTGGTGATGCATGTATTCAATGATCGTAGGACATTGGTATGTGAAATGATCAAGTGTTTCACAAAGTGAGAAGGGGAATATCATTCATTTGTTTATTGAGGTTGTGACATAATGGATTTCAGTGACTCAAGTTCTTGATGATGTGGATGGAGGGGGTTCTTTCTAAAATATTTGGTGTACTGTCATTAGCATCTGTCGGAACTGAGGTAGCATAGGTAAATGGTGGGTGTAATGGCCATACTCAAAACAAATGGCACATGAAAATTTGGTTTGCATCCCTTTGCTACCTATAGTAGGGGACGTGGTGGAAGTACTAGGTGTGTTGGATGAAGCGACGAGTGGTGTGTTTTCTCAAGGGAGTTGAATTAAATTGCATAGCTTGGGGAGAGAGGGACATCTATTGGTGGGGTGTCCTTCTTTATCACATAGTGTGCAAGGAGGTTGAACTGGGGGGTAAGCTGAGTGGTGGGATATTTCTTCTTCCTTCTGCCCCCAGCTATAGCGATGGTGTTGGTCAGTGGGGGGAAGGGTGGTTCCGTTGGAGTTAAGACTGGGATATGCATTGGGATTCCCTTGGTTTGGGAAGGGAGGGATGGTTGAGGGACCATCTCAGGTGGGTGTAGATACCAAACTAGAATAGCAAGAACCATGTTAGGAAGGGTAAGCATTGCGACTACCTAGAAATCTTGTACACCCGGTGGGGGGTAGAAGAAGGGGATTTGCGTAATGGCTTGGGGGACTGTCTACCAAACCAGGATGTGACCCTAGGCAAGAGGGACATCTAGAGCAAGTGTTGTTGGAGAGTTCTCATGGGATTCCCGAGGTAGGATTTTTGCGACTAGTCGGACGTCAGGGAGTGAAGAAGCCTCGGTGTGAGGAATGGTATCTCCAATTTCTATTCCATTGGAAGATATGACACATACCTGTGTTGAGGGATGTATGAGCGGTGGTGCTCCATGGTACGTTCCTAGCAAGGATGGGTCTTTGAAAATTATAGGTCCCATCTCGATGAGAGGGTATGCATCAGGATTAGTGTTGACAAGAGGTAGGATTTTATCGATGTTGGACGAAGGGTTAGGCTCGTAATGTGAAACTTGGTCGATGGTGATGATCTTCCCGTTGTGGGGGAACATCATCGTTCGAAACACAGAAGAGGCTATCGCCTTCATAGCGTACATGTAACTAGGTCCAAACAAGATATTGTAATCGATCAGGGCATTGATAACCTCAATGTTAATAAGAATGGTTTTTCCCCCGAGTTCAACAAGGAAATTTTGAAAGACCCCTTCAAGAGAAGATGGTCGTCCATCATAATCTCTTAAAGTGATGACGGATGGTATTAGCTCAGGGGAGCCATGTTTTTTCCATACTTTTTTGGACATGATGCACGTGGATGCACCTTCATCAATGATGCACCGATGAATTGTGATGTTCTGATTTTTTACTCGTATCTAGAAAGCTACCAAAGAGGGGAGACGGGGTTCCCCATAATCTAGATCAAAAGTGGTGAGTCTAGTATCAACAGGGTCGACTGCCCCCATGGTGGAAAGCAATGATTTCCATTGTGTGGGACAGGTTTGGAGGACATCCAAGATTGACATAGCTGCAAGATATTGCGCCAAGTCATCGACTAGACTGTAATTGTGTGTCGCCCTAGCCTGAGGGTTGTTGACATTCCGTCGTAATGGGATATGAGGAATATGAAGGGGGGGTTCAGTGTTAGTGTGTGGAATCATAAAAGGTGGTATGGTAGTATTTAGAACTACTGTCAAAGTGGTGGGAGTAGATTTAGGGGGTGCATTGTATTGACAATTGCATGTTTGTAGAAGGATATCTTCTTCAGTAGTGAGGAAAATAGTGCGATCCAATGGATTCCCTAGGTTTTGATACTATCCCATCTGTGGTGGGGCAGGGTGTACTTCTTGTTGAGTATTCATCACCCTTGATGTGGAATAGGGTTTTGAAACACCGCCAAAGGTGGTTTTTGAAAATACTGTTGTGGGGATTGTTGAGGGGTAGGCGGCACTGGAGGATGTGGCACATTTATGGAATCTTTCATCTGTTTGAAGTTAACAATTTGGGGGCAATGTTGAGTATAATGACCATGCTCACTGCAAAGGGCACAAGGGAAGTTCATCCAGAGGTTGTTGTTGTTCCTCCCTTGGATTTTATTGTTATTTCCCCCTTGGGGGTTCTGGTTCCCCTAATTATGGTTGCCCCCAGTAGGTTGGTTATGTTGGGGGTTATTTCCCCCAGGCCCAGGTTATTATTGTTTCAGTTTTTTCCTTTCTTTTTGGCATTATTCGACTGATGGGTTGGATTTGCCATATTTAGTCGTTCAAAATTTTGAAATTACTGAATGGGAGAGGGTTGAACAAAGTTAACCCCAATGTGTGGTTGTCCTTGTGGAGGAGAAATGGGCCATGGAAGACCAGGAAATGGAAAATATGGATTATTTTGTGAAAATGATCTGTAGGGTACATAGGAAGGCATAGTGCTTTCACCAGTTCTTAGGGTGTAAGATGAGGTAGAGGGGTTACCATAACTTGGTTGAACTACAGGGTGCATCATGGGTGCCGACACGGGTCCACTCATGGGTGGGAGGGGAACAATAGGGTATGTTTCGTGATAAGGGGGTCCTAGATACACCGGTGGATGTTGGGGTGTACTATAGATAGGTGGTGGTTGGATGTACGGATTGTAGTGTGTTGTGGTACCAATCAATCCATCTGCTGAGTGAGACATCCCAGGCTTGTCCTGGCCAAATGGTACAGGTCTCAGGGTGTCAAGTAGTACTGTATATAAGTATCCTAACTGTGAGTAAATGAGGTCATACTATTGAGCCTTGCTAATGGATTCCTCTTCACTTTGGGGGAAGATAGAGGCCACATCTTTGGTAAGGAGAGAGATGAGTGATCTGAGAAACCAATCGAGGAATTGTTGTTTGGTGGTTTCTGCTTTGCATAAACCATGTCGACGATTCTATTCGTGAATGTGGTCAGCGATATGTGTGTCTAAGGTTTGTTTAAAATCAGAGAGTAGTTCTAGACCATTGTCATGGAAAATTGGTAGTTGAAAGAAGGTCAAAAGTGTTTTGGCCAATGATTCAAATGTCACATGGGACCTTGTTTTTTCATCTACATACCACTTGGTTTATGGGCCTATGAGTGTGTGCTTAAATAACATTAATTAGATGGAGTCATCTGTGTGAAGTTGTTTGAAGAGCGCCATAGGTGGAAGGTCATGACATGGTTGGCAGGATCTTCTCCTGCCTTGCCTTCAAACTTTGGAATGTCTGAAGGTAGTTTGGTAGGCATTGCAGGCCATGTGGGGTCATGCAATATAGGATCATTTGTGAGCTTTCTCAGATCGAGTATGTTGAGGGAGGCCAAGTATGGAATCTAGAGTGGCGGTGGAGGATTAGTTTTGGCCATGGTTTGAGTGATTTGTGTGCCTAACCCATGAGGGTGGTTAGGTCAGGTTGTACTTCCCCCTTGGGAAGAAGTTTGTCCCCTGCTTCCGTGTAAAGGAGAGCTAGTAGATGGTTGCCCATGGGAATTGGTCCCAAGTAAAGTGGAACCAAGCAAAACTGATCCCAGGATAGTAGCACTCACAGGGGTGTGAGAGGGTTGAGTCGGAGAGTTGGAAACACTAGGAACTCCCCTTAGGATAGGAGGGAGATTTAGCAAGCGTTTGGAACGATGGGGATTCTGTGGATCCCCTATGATGTCTGACTAGCAAAGTGGAAGTGTGCAAATGGTGATGAGAGAAATAAATGAACAAGAGACTTTGTATAACTTGGACCTTCACAATATATCTCACAAGATCATATAATCACAAGAGCATCATATATAAATCAATTGAAAAGAAGCATACATGTGGGTAGGTGGATTTTGTCTGCGTGGGAGAACAAAGATAATAAATGACCGTGTCCTAAAACGATGTAACGTCCTTCCTCTCAAACAACACTGGACCTTCCAATAGCACTCAACAGTGGGGTATGAAGCCACCGAAAGAGGAACTAGTGAAGGATGAAATAATTAGTTATAATGAGGGGTAGAGGGGGCATATCCAGAAAGAGCTGGAAATATTTCCCAATATCCACACAAAACACAATCAAGGTGAAATTGCAGCCCACAATTTCCACTTGGGTAGATGTCCTAAAATTTGGTCACTAGGTACCTCGATCCAAGTGCAACATTTAGATTTTCGGCCTCAGAAATGGGTTACAGGCTAGATCCCATCCAAGAGGTGGATGCCTCAAGGGGAGACACATATAACAATCGGAACTCCGCCTTCGACCCTTCACGGGTATCTCCCTACCTTATGGTGTTAGGAACACTTGACTTGGAGGATTTTAAAGTTCCCTATTTGTCAACTTCTAATGCTTAAAGATGTGAGAACCAGATAATGGGGAGTTATTTGGATGCCTATCCCCGAGATCCTTCCTAGACTAAAAAATTATTTTGGCAAAGCCTGTGGAGGAAAACTTAGTGAGTTTTTAGAAAATTTTAGATGTGGTTGTTTGAGAGATTGGGGGTGTGGACCAATATCGTTTTACTTAAGTGGGAGTGGATAGTTCCTTCAAGAAATAGTGGGACGTCTTAGAATCCCTTTGGAGGAAACCTACTTCAATCTCCACAACTCGAGATGAAATTATGTGAGTGAGTAGTGACTTTGTGTGTGAGCAAGTGATAAAATGTGCCAAATTTTTAATAAGTTAGGTGTCACCTTGTAGCATGTGGACTTTGTGTGGTCCTTACAAGTCTTGATTACCTATCTTACTAGATGCCATTGGTACAACCTTGTGGAATTTTAAAGTCCCTAGAGAACTAGCATGTGGACATGTGGGTCCTTACCAATCCTTTAAACTCCCTAATGTGATTTAATCTAAGA
>ML826603.1:59460-73610 GCA_009831015.1 Picea engelmannii
TTTGGAGAATTAGGCAGAGAAGAGAATTAAGGTGTCGAGGATGGATAATGGTGGAGAATTATACGAAAATGAATTCGAATAATTCTGTAAAAAGTGTGGTATATCAAGGAAGAAGACTACTCCATATACACCTCATTAGAATGGAGTTGTGAAAAGGATGAATAGGACCCTAGTGGAAGAAACAAGGTTTATGCTCAATGGTTCCAGGTTAGAACAAAATTTTTGGGCAGAGACAATGGGTATTGCATGTTACCTGGTCAATCGATCACCCTCATCGGTGTTGGATGACAAGACTCCACATGAGGTATGGAATGGTAAGAAACCCTATCTGACACATCTCAGGGTATTTGGTTGTGATGCCTATGTTCACGTTCCAAAGGAAAACATGAGTAAGCTATATAAAAAGACTGAAAAGTGTATCTTTATTGGGTATAAATATGGTTTGAAAGGTTATAAACTTTGGAACCAAGAAACTAATAAGGTAGTGTATAGTTGAGATGTGATATTTAGAGAAATCAAAGATGTTGTCAAATAGGAAGTCCTACCAAAGGAGGAAGAACTAAAGAAAACAAAGTTTGAGTTGAAGGATAATTAATCAGACTCTACAAAAGAATATGAATTAAAAGAAGAAGATCCTCATGCTCCATTATTGAGGAGATCGGTTCGAGAAAGAAGGCAACCGAAAAGGTATACTCGACCTGATTTCCGTTCAAATGTTTCTTTGTTTATTATTGATGATGATCCTAGAATTGTTAGGGAGGTAGTGGATTTAAAGGATGAAAAACTATGGAAAAATGTCATGGTTGAAGAAATGGAAACCTTGGACAAGAATGAGGCTTGCAATCTAGTGGAGTTGTCAATTGGAAGAAATCCCATTGGCAGGAAATGGGTGTTTAAGAAGCAGTTGAATGCAGAAGGTAAAGTGGATAAATACAAAGCTCGATTAGTAGAAAAAGGTTATTCCGAGGTATAGGGAATTGACTTTGGTGAAAATGTTTCTCATGTTTCCAAGATAACTTCTATTAGATTTCTCTTATATGTTTTTTTTGCTTTTGATTTTGAAGTAGAATAGATGGATTTGAAGACAACATTCCTACATGTGGATCTAGAAGAAGAAATCTACATGAAGCAGCCAAAAGTCTTTGTTGTGAAGGGAAACAAAGAGTTGGTATGCAAGATGAAAAATTCCATGTATGGGTTAAAGAAATCACCAAGGATGTGGTATCAAAAATTTGATACTTATATGTTGGAACTTGGCTTCACAAGGAGAAAAGAGGATCACTGTGTGTATTTCAAACAAATTGGTGATCATCTTATTTATTTGGTCTTGTATGTGGATGACATATTTCTAATAGGAAACGACAAGGAGATTATCTAGGATGTGAAAACTCTATTGTTCTCTAAATTTGACACAAAGGATTTTTGTGCTGCAAATTTCATTTTGGGAATGGAAATTAAAAGAGATTGGGCAAACAAGAAACTCTGGTTAAATCAGAGGAAATATGTCGAGACAATATTGTATAGGTTTAATATGTAGGAATGCAAACCAATCGGGGTTCCTATTCATGTAGGTGTAAAGTTTTATGCGGATCGATGTCACATGACATGGGAAGAGGAAGAGGACATGTCTTTCATTCCATGTGCTAGTGTGGTTGGCAATTTAATGTATACAATGTTTTGTATTAGACCGGACATTTCACATGCAGTGGGATTTTTTAGCAGGTATATGTCAAAACCAGGGAAGGAGCATTGGACAACAGTAAAGAGGGTTTTCAGGTATTTGCATGGCACTACTAGTTATGGATTTTTCTACCAAGGAATACCAAGATTGGACAGAGTGTTGGACATACATGGTTTTCTTGATGCAGAATGGGCTGGAGATCTAGATCACATAAGATATATAAGTGGGTATGTGTTTAACCTATTTGGAGGAACAATCAATTGGATGGAAAAAATACAGTTTGTAGTGGAACTCTCAATTATAGAAGTTGAATATATAGCAACCACTCATGCAAGAAAGGAAACAGTATGGTTACACAGATTGTGTTCATGTATTATGTTGATACAACAAGTTGTAAGGATATATTGTGATAGTCGGAGTGCAAATGTTCTAGGCAAAGGACCTAACTTATCATTCAAAGACAAAGCATATTGATGTTCAGTATCACTTTGTGAGAGACATGGTTGAATGAAATATCCCTGATCCAACTGATCTAGATATCTACTATGGATCTAATGTTCTGTCTCATAGATCTGATACTCCAGGGTTTTTTTGATGGGTTTTGTCTTCAGATCTGATACTCTAGGGGTTTCTGGATGCGTTTTAGTTATGTTCTTGAGATGTTTGTGGTTGTTGCATGTGCATGTTATACATTATGGTTTAAACAATATATATATGATTCATGCGGAAATAAGGAACAACAACCTCTCAATAATATGTATTATGAGATTTAAGTAGGGAAATACAATGAAATACTGGAAATATAGAAGATAGTCGTCAGTTAGATCTCATGGATCATCATTGGAATATAAGAAAATAACATAAAATAACCGTGATTAGAAGATGAAGGAAGATTTGATGCATGCACGAATACATCGGCAAAATCAACGGTTCTAGAGAAGCATGGTAACCACTACAAACTGGAAAACTCGTCTGGAAGGCTATACCCGTCAGAATGAGCTAGAAATTGTCCCAATAGAAGCGCCTTGGACTCTAGACTGGTCTTGGTGACTGTTGGATGGAAGACCTGTCCTCTGATGCTCTGGTCTCGTTCCCTAGGGCTCTGCGCACCTCCTGGGCTCCCTGGATGCACCCAACTGATTCCGCCAACGGAATCGTCTGATATAGGACTAAAAATTTTTACCCCTCCAAATGCGGAACTAGTTCAGAAGGGTTTCCCCAGATCTTCTCTAATGCTCCGTCTATGACCCCAACTGTCCTTCCACAAGATTTGCACCCTAGATGGTTGAATGAAGCACTCTAAAGGATTCCACCGTATGAATCTGATGGTAGGTGGCCCAATCAATGCACCCTGGCTGGATCTCAACTGGATCGGAAGGAAACTGCAATCCGAGCTCTGATCTCGTACAGCTACACAAACCCTCTATCTGACCTTGCGCCCTCATTGGTTGAGTTGCACACACTGCAAACTGGATACTCCTGAATAACACAGTGAAATACTTGGATGGTATCTTTGATCGGCTAGGGTGTGTCTCTCAACATTGAAACCGATCAACGGTGGTGGTTTCCTCCAAAAATCCACAAAACAGTAGAAGTCGAATCTCTTCCTCTTCTAGGAACTCTCAACATCAAATCATAACATAGCATAATGAGGAATTATGTTGAATTCCTCCCTTTATACTCTTCCCGATCTAATTCACCATTGACCTCACTTAAGCTAAGCGCTTTTACTCCTAAGGTGAGTAATTAATTAATTAAGTCCCCCTTTAGCACCTTTTCCTTCTAATTCTTCGTTGACTTAGGCTTAAGTGAATTTTCCTATGCTTTCTGGCTTAATTCATCGTTTAGCCACCAAATCACCCGTATTTCTCCCTTTGTTCTCTGTTTGTTCTTTGTTTGTGACTGACTATAGTCTACGAGAACACATAGACTACTAAGTCACTCCCTGCTATCCTACTCTTGGGAACGGGACATCACAATCCTCCCTTCCTGAGATTGCTTGTCCTCAAGCAACATCAATCATGGGTGCTGCAAAATATGCTCTCCCTCCCATGTGGCATCCTCCACTGGAAGACCCCTCCATATAACCAAGCACTCCCTGATGACCCTACTCTTCAACCCGTGCTCTCTTTGTTCTAGTACCTCCTTTGACACTAGCTCCAACTGACCATCCCAATCCAAGGGTGGAAACTCCTTTGAAATGATAATCTGTTGTCGCACGACCTTTTTAAGGCAAGAGACGTGAAAGATGTTATGAATCTTGCTACCCTCCGGTAGATCTAGCTTGTATGCCACCTCGCCTATCCTCCTGATGACTTTGTATGGCCCATAAAACTTTGGCTTCAGCTTCTCTACTCCGCTCCTCTTCAAGGATGATTGTCTCAGGTCTGTATGGTTGTAATCGCAGAAAAACCAAATCCCCTACCTCAAAACTGCGCTTGACTCTCTATCGGTCTGCATAGATCTTCTACTGGTTCTGAGCCATCTGYAAGTTCTCCCTCACTACCTGCAGAATTCTCTGATTGTCCTCCACCTAGTCTTTGGCCACTGGGACCCTGTTGTCCCCAAACACAGTCTCCACAAAGGAGGGTGCATCGTATCCATACAATGCACTGAACGGTGACATCCTGATAGACATATGGTAAGTTGTGTTGTAGAAATACTCACCCATGTGTAACCATCTCACCCATGTGCGTTGTCCCCCCCCCCCCAAAGTTCTTCAGATACCCCTCTGCCCATTTGTTGACGATCTATGTCTGTCCATCTATCTGTGGATGGTAGCTGGTACTCATAGCTATCTCTGTACCTGTCAACCTAAAAATATCCTTCCAAAACGCAATGATGAAGCGACCATCTCTATCACTGACTATCTGCCTAGGTAAACCATGCAACCAGAATACCTCCCTCAAAAACAACTCTGCTACCTGTATGGCCTTGTAGTCAGTGGGTATGGAAAATAAATGTGCAAATTTGTTCATCTTATCGACCACCACAAATATATAGTCCCTAACCTGCACTCGAGGAAGGCATGTAATGAAATCCATAGAAATGCTCTCCCATTTCTTCTCTAGAATGGGTAGAGGTTGTAGCAACCCTGCGGGTGTGTCTACTCAGACTTGTTCTGCTGACAAGTCGTGCACTCCTGAATGTGTTTCAGTACATCATCCTTGAGACCCTTCCATGAGAATCTCTCCCTAATCTGCTTATACGTTTTGAAGTACCCCTAATTCCCTACTGTAGGCGAATCATGACACATCTTCAAAATTTTCCCCTTCACGGTAGATTCTGGAACCAAGTAGATCCGGTCCTTGTAGAAAATGACGTCATCAAGAACTCGATATCTATCATCAATCACCTGTCCATCCATCACCTCACAAGAAAATTTGTTTCTTGAGTACTCCACAAACAAATGAGCTTTCCAATATGTACAAACATCCATCATCGAACACCTTGATGACCTCCTGGACAAGGAATCTGCTACAACATTCCTCTTTCCCTTGACATAGTCAATGTCAAAGTCAAAGGCTTGGATCTTTGAGACCCACTTATGTTGTCTCTCACTAAGGTCTTTCTGATCTAGGAAATACTTGAGACTGATATGATCAATCTTTACTACAAATCTGTTTCCTACCAGATACTGCCTGAATTTGGTTAAGGCATGCATGATCACTAGCATTTCCTTGTTGTAAATATGATAGATTCTCTCCGACTCATTGAGATTTCTTCTCTCAAACACAATGGGGTTCCCCCCCTACATCAAAACTGCTCCAATCCCCACCCCTGATGCGTCACACTCTAAGATAAACGGCTGCGAGAAGTCTGGAAGGGCTAGAACAGGGCATGTGCTCATAACCTCCTTCATTTTATCAAATGTCTAATGTGACTCCTCTGTCCAATGAAAAGCACCCTTCTTGTTCAAGTCTGTGAGTGGTGCTCCCAACTATGAAAATCCCTTGACAAACCGCTTGTAGTAACTACATAACCCAAAGAATCCCTTCAACTCTATGAGGTTCTTGGGTGTTGCCCAATCCATAATGGTTCTGATCTTCTTTTGATGAACCTGTACTCCCTTCTCACTGATGATATGCCCCAAGTACAATAGTTCTCTCATGCCAAACTCACATTTGGATTCCTTGGAATATAATGATTGTGCATGCATAATGCTCAAGACGTCCTGCAAATGTGCCAAATGTTCATCCCACATCCTATTGTATATCAAAATATCATCGAAGAATACCAAAAGGTATTTCCTCAACTCTCCTCTAAAGATGTGGTTCATGCAAGACTGGAAAGTGGTCAGTGCATTGGTCAACCCAAATGGCATGACTAAGAACTCAAAATGTCTGAAGTGGCATCTGAATGCGGTCTTTTGTATAACCTACTCCCTGATGCTGATATGATGATACTCAGATCCAAGATCGATCTTGGTGAAGAAAACTACCCCATGCAACTCATCTATGCACGGAATAGGGTACCTATTCTTTATCATTTTCGTATTAAGAACTCTATAATCAATGCACATCCACAATGTTCCATCCTTCTTCAGTACCAGAACGAATGAAGAGGCAAAATGACTCATTATGGGCCTGATGTTCCCCATCGCAAGCAATTATTTGATTGCTTTCTCAATATCGTCCTTGAACCTCTTGGGATGCCTATAAGGCGCAGTGATCATTGGTGTAGACCCTGACTCCAACTTGATCGTGTGCTCAAATCCTCTATCTAGTGGTCCCCTTGGTGGTATCGTCCCAAACACTGGCTCATACTGGCTCGGAAGCTCCCTGATCTGTGGATGGTACTGTTCACTGCCCTCTAAATCCTTCTATTGGGTGATCAAACACTTTGTTGCATAGGCTACATCACCGTGACGGAAGATCCTCTCCATCTGTTTTGTCGATACTACTCGTGGCGCTCGTGTAGACATGCCTCTTAGTACCACTCTCGATCCACTAGCATCTCTGAATCTCATGGTCAACGTCTGATAGTTGAACCCAATATCCCCTAATGAATATAACCATTGCACCCCCAATACTGCATCTGTATCTGACAGGTCAACTAAATAGAAAGTGTTTGTGAAGGTGTAGTTGCCTAGTTTGACCTCTAGGTCTGGGATCATGTCCAAACATGTCATTGTGTACCCATATGCCACTGCTACGTGGAATCCCTCAAACTCCTCAATGTGTAAACCCCTCTTGGCTACTAAGGACACATATATGAAATTGTGGGTGGCCCAACCATCAACTAACGAGATCATGCGCTGCCCCTGTACAAGGCCCTTGAGCCTGAGAGTGTTGTACCTGGGTACTCCTGAAAGGGTGGCTATAGTTCCCCCTTTCACCTCTCTACGAGGTTTTGTCTCCTCCCTGGGCTAAGCCCCTGTTGGTATTTGAGGTTTCTTTGGTTGTTTCTCTGGCTCATCAGTGGTCTCATCCTCTGAATCATTGTCTGCCTGTGCCCCGATATCCTCCTCCTCCACCTCACTACCTGATTCCACTCCAATGTAGTGGATTTGTCCCTTTCCCATGCATCTATGCCCTAGGACCCAAGGGTCTCTGTAAGAGAAGCAAAGCTTCTTCCTCATCAACTCTCATCTCCTGTCATCATCCATCTTGGGCTTACCCTTCCATTCCCTTTGAGGATTCTTATGATCCTTGTCTCTCTATGGTACAAAGGGTTTGGTAAAGGTTTTGGGTTTCATTATGGACTCCCCCATGTCTCTCGTGCGCACAATGGCCTCCTGCAAGGTGTGAGGATTGAAATCCTTAACCCAACCCCTCAATGGCTCTGTCAAAGCCTTGGTGAAAAGCATCACCAATATGTGCTCTAATATATCGGATATGGCCACTGCCTTCCGCTGGAACTCTAAGATGAAGGTCTCAACTATGTAAGGTCTTTGAAGTGGAGCTCTAGATCTTTCCTATCATATCTCTCCATCAACCTCTTAGTGAACTCCAAATATGAAGTAATGTTGTTGTGACCCAATGTCACCAGTCCATGGTGCCACCACTCGTGGGCCTCTCCCTCCAAGTGCATTGTGGCGAAGCTAATATATTCTGACTCTATCATCGAGTTAAGTTTGAATTATGTGTCAAGATTCTGAGCCCATGCCTGAGATGAGCAACGCGATGATCCGTTGAAAGTAGGAATGTTCATCTTTCCCACTTTCTTGATGAAATCCATGTTGTGAGTTTTCACGTTGCCTCTCTGTGCCTCCCGGGGTCTATTTTGATATCTGATTGAACAATAGTCCATCAAACTCATGTCAACATGGAACTCTGGTCCTAGTGCGAAGTAGTCTCTCCTGCATTCCCCGAACGGATCCTGTGGCACCACCCATCCCTGACCCGATTGTCCTCTTGCTTGCCCTGGTTGTCCCAAAGGATGTCCCAATGTCTATCCTATTTAGAAATGTGGATATTAAGGTCGGGGAATCCTCCCAGACGATGTATAAGCTCGGTCTGGTGAAGGGTTTGTACTAGCTCCTCCCTGAGATCCACTGAAGCCACTGGCCCCACCTCCTAGGTGTCCTCCTGAACCACTCGGCCCCCCTGCGACATTGGCACCTATAGTTCTCATACTATGCTGGAGCATCTTTGCACCAAGTTTCATCTGTTGTATGGTTGTCAACAGGTATTTGTGTCCCCTATCTTGGTCACTCAACATGGCCTGTGTGCTGTCAAGATGTATCTCGGGGCCTTTCCCCCTGCCCTCGGGTGTCTCACGCCTGCCACCCATAGTCCTCTCTATCTCGGCCTCTTTGTCTGAACTAATATGCTCTATGTCCTCTATCTTTGGCTCTGTATCTAACTGAGTGTGGAAGGGGGTGTAATCCCTTCAGTTTCTATCTCGCCTATCTCTGCTATGAACTTTACGGTACTAAATGTACTCGTCTCCAATATGTCCTCGACCCCTTGGGTATTCTTCACCTGTTCCCATAATCATGGGGTCATGAGAAGAACTTCTTCACAGGCTAGCAGGAAGAAGGCTATGATACCACTGAAATACCCCTGATCCAGCTGATCTGGATATCTACTACGAATCTAGTGTTCTGTCTCACAGATCTAATACTCTGGGGGTTTCTGGATGCGTTTTGTCTTCAGATCCGATACTCTAGGGATTTCTGGATGCATTTTAGTTATGTTCTTGAGATGTTTGTGGTTGTTTGCATGTGAATGTTATAGATTATGGTTTAAACAATATATATATGATGCATGCGAAAACAAGGAACAAAAAACACCCAATAATATGTATTATGAGATTTAAGCAGGGAAATAAAATGAAATACTAGAAATATAGAAGATAGTCGTAAATTAGATCTCATGGATCGTCACTAGAATACAAGAAAATAACATAAAATACCTGTGATCAGAAGATGAAGGTAGATCTGATGCATGCACGGATAGATTGGCAAAATCGACGGTTCCAGAGAAGCACGGTAACGACTACAAACTAGAAAACTCGTCTGGAAGGCTACACCTGTCAGAATGAGTTGGAAACTGTCCTAATAGAAGCGCCCTGGCCTCTAGACTGATCCTGGTGATTGTTGTATGGAAGATCTATCCTCTGATGCTTCAGATCTCGTCCCCTGGGGGTCTACGCACCTCCTGGGCTCCCTGGATGTGCCCAACAGATTCCACCAACAAAATCGTCTGATATAGGACTCAAAATGTTCACCTCGCCAAATGTGGAACTGGGTCAAAAGAGTTTCCCGGGATATTCTCTGATGCTCCGTATATGACCCCAACTGTCCTTCCACAAGAGTTACTTCCTAGATAGTTGAATGATGCGCTCTTAAGGATTCCACCGTATGAATTTGATGGTAGGTGACTCAATCAATGCACCCTGGCTTGATCTCAACTGGGTTGGAAGGAAACTGCAATCCGAGCTCTGATCTCGTGCAGCTACACAAACCCTCTATTTGACCTTGCGTTGTCACTGGCTGAGATGAGCACACTGCAAACTGGATACTCCTGAATAGCACGATAAAATACCTAGATGCTATCTCTAATGGGATAGGGTGCATCTATMAACACCAAGACCGATAAATGGKGGTGGTTTCCTCTAGAAATCCACAAAACAGTAGAAKTCGAATCTCTTCCTCCTCTGGGAAMTCTCAACATCAAATCATAACATAKCATAATGAGGAATTAGATCAAATTCCTCCCTTTATAYTCTTCYCGATCTAATTCACCATTGACCTCACTTAAGCTAGGYRCTTTTCCTCCTAAGGTGAGTAATTAATTAGTTAAGTCCCCCTTTAGCACCTTTTCRTTMTAATTCTTCATTGACTTAGGCTTAAGTGACTTTTCCTATGCTTTTTGGCTTAATTCATCRTTTAGCCACCAAATCACCCTTATTTCTCCCTTTGTTCCCTGTTTTTGCCTGACTATAGTCTACGAGAACACATAGAMTACTAAGTCACTCCCTACTCGCCTACTCTTGGGAACAAAACATCGCAGTCCTCCCTTCCCGAGATTTCTTTTCCTTAAGCAACATCAATCATGGGTGCTACAAAATATGCTCTCCCTCCCATGTGGCATCCTCCACTAGAAGACCCCTCCATATAACCAAGCACTCCTTGATGACCCTTCTCCTCAACCTGCGCTCTCTCTACTCTAGTACCTCCTCCGGCACTAGCTCCAACTGGCCCTCCTCATCCAAGGGTGGAAACTCCTCTGAAATGCTAATTTGTTGTCCCACGGCCTTTCTAAGGCGAGAGACATGAAAGACGTTATGAATCTTGCTACCCTCCGGTAGCTCTAGCTCGTATGCCACCTCGCCTATCCTCCTGATGACTTTGTATGGCCCATAAAACTTCGACTTTAGCTTGTCTGCTCCTTTCCTCTTCAAGGACGATTGTCTCAGGTCTATATGGCTGTAATCATAGAAAAAACAAATCCCCTACCTCAAAACTACGCTCGACTCTTTGTTGGTCTACATAGATCTTCTGTTGGTTCTTAGTCATCTATAAGTTCTCCCTCACTTCTTGCAGAATCCTCTGACTCTCCTCCACCTAGTCTTTGGCCCCCGATGTTAGACAACTAAGAGGGGGGGGTGAATCAGCTGTTACCATGCTTAAACAATTATGCTTATTTTAAACTCTTTGCAGAAACACTGAATGATGATCACAATAATGCAGAGAAATAAACAATGGCACATTCAACATCAATCACATATATGAGAAACACAGAGACAGATGTTTCCCGAGGAAACCCATACAGGGTAAAAACCTCTTTTTCTTTATATGATAAGTAATAGTTACATTCTTTACATTATCATACATATGAGCACCAACTCATAATGAGGCTACAACCTCTGTTTTGCAAGCTGCAACTTGCTGAGAGCACCACCTCTCTGTTTTCTCTAGCACCCACTAGAAGGAAGCACCAACTCCCTGGTTTCTCTAGCACCAACTAGAAGGAAGCACCAACTCCCTGGTTTCTCTAGCACCAACTAGAAGGAATCACCAACTCCCTGAGTGTTTCTAGCACCAACTGGACGGAAGCACCAACTTCCAATCATACAAGCACCAACCTGTATAACAGAGAACAAGATTTCTCCCTTGCACCACCCTGCCACCCTGGTTTCTCTAGCTGCAACCAGATGGAAGATACAACTCCCTGTGTTCAAGCACCCACTTGAACCTATGAGGACAACAATCCTCCCTAGCACCTCCCTTCCACCCTGAAACATAAATCTTTGCTACTGAAACTTATTACAGTGATATAATATTCAATAATGGCTTACCAGACTCATCACTGTTCTGCTGCATTTTGTTGCTCTGTCTGCCTCACTGCCTTCCTGCACACATGACTTGCGTTGTCTGTTCTTCTACCATTTATATTCTCTGCACCATGTCCCTTCAATGCAACCTTCCTCTATTGTGTATTTCTACTCCTGCGCTCTGCCTCCTTGCTCACACTTCAATCCTTCTACACAATGACCACAACAACTCCAACAGCAACAACAACCCCATCTCTTCTCTGTACCATGTACTTATAGCTTCTGTGCACCTTGTGCATGAAATGCATGCAATACCTCTGCATACTCACACCACACCGATATCCTCCACCTCTCGAGTGCTCTGCCTGATCATCATGGTAACTCTTCAGCTTCTCTAGCAGTTTTCCCACGTGTTCAGCATCACTGGGTGTTATGCTGAGATTCCTTTTTCTCTCTGGCAGTTGAGACTCTTCGTCTTCTATGTTACATTCGAGCTCACCCTCTCTGTTTCAGCTACAGGCTTCAACGCTCATCCATCTGTCAATCCCTTCTAAGAATAGTCTTCCTTCATTGGACGAAGCTTGGAGACTCTTCATCTCCTCTGGAAATCACACAAAAGTCTCTTCGCATCCTCTGGTAGAAACCATCAATGGTTTCTATCAGTTTCACTGTGTCGTGCAACGATAACCCTCCGATCTTCTTCAGTTTCATTCATTTTCATCCAGAACAACCACGCCTACACAGTCTGTCTCATTTTCTTTGATACACACACCCACGACAGTTCCACTTCTCATTTCCTTAGGCAAAAGAATGACAACTGTCCGAGCAACTGAAACGCCAACTAATCGGCAATCATGAGTCTATTTCGCTAACAGATTCCAAACTAAGGAGTTAATTGTGAGAGAGAACAGTAACCCTCCGATCAACACTTGATCTGACGATTCATATCATTCCGTGATTTCGCATATCGCAATTTCGAAACTCCTGATGTTCAATGTTCTTGTCACTTACAAATCTCGATCTACGAAATTCCGATACAGATCTTTTCTGCACTAGCTCCTTCTCGAATATGACTATGGTCATAACCAAGCGCCTGTGCAAAAAGCCCTTTCACGATTTCTCGTTTCGTGATTTTCGACACTATGCTTTGTTGACCCCAAGTCAGCGAAATTTTGATCACTTGCCACATGTCCTGTGATTCCATGGTCCAGATTTGATCTCTATTCAACGACTACGATTAAATCGCGATTTTGCGATTTCAGCATTCTTGTTGCATTGGGTTCTTTGCCTCTCTATGTCGCGATTCGCAAAACTCCAATATGGAGTTTGATCAACGGTCTAGATCTGATCTCTATTCAATGGTTCCGATTAAATCGCGATTTCACATATCGCGATATCGGGATTCCTGATGTTAATAAAATTTGACATCTCCAACTCTCGATCCTCGAAACTTCGACATGGAGTTAGATCAACGGTCCAGATCTAAGCTTGATTCAACGGCTGCGATTGAATCGCAATTTTGCATATTGCGAAATCGACATTCTTGTTGCATTGTTTCTTTGATATCTCCAACACGCGGTCCTCGAAACTCCGACATGGAGTTAGATCAACGGTACATATCTGAGCTTGATTCAACAGCTGCGATTGAATCGCAATTTCGCATATCGCGAAATCGACATTCTTGTTGCATTGTTTCTTTGATATCTCCAACATGCGATCCTCGAAACTCCGATATGGAGTTAGATCAATGGTCCAGATCTGAGCTTGATTCAACAACTGCGATTGAATCGCAATTTCGCATATCGCGAAATCGACATTCTTGTTGCATTGTTTCTTTGACATCTCCAACACGCGATCCTCGAAACCCCGACATGGATTGGAATCAACGGTCCATATTCAACCTTGATCTGACGGCTCAGATTAAGTCGTGATTTCGCATATCGCGATTACGCCCGCGTCTCCTTGTACCTTAAAGGGCGTGCGGGTTCTTCTTGATCCAACGATGGTCGGATCCTGCGCTTGGATCTAACGGTTGAGATCTGTCGTCCTCTTCAACGATCTCTTCTTGTCTACATTCAGATCTGATGATCCTCGTTCTTTCGGGAATTTTGAATGGAATCCAACGATCAGAGATTCTTCTCAAACTTTACGGGTCTTCGATCACTCGATCAATGTTGTGTTGCCTTCGATCATTTGCCTTCGATCATTCGAACTTCCTGAACTTATATTCTGTTTGTCTGTCGATTACAAACTTCCTGTACTCATGCCATCTTCACTGTTGTACTTGACATCAATGACAAATATACGCTGCGTGTAAAACATACCAAACATCCTCTGCACTATCTCTTCTGATCTTATCGAGGTTGCTCTGCAGCATCTTCCCAAAATAATTTTGGTGCCCGTCTATTACATTCTTCCTGTACTCATGCCATCTTCATTGTTGTACTTGCCATCAATGACAAGCATATGCTACATGTTAAACATTTCCAACAATCTCCCTCTTTGGCATTGATGGCAACAAAGGCACCCAGATTCTTTTCTCCCCCTTTGACATCAATGTCAAAGAGAACATGCTCCCCCTGAGCTGTTGCAGTATTTTAGGAGGTATCAGATATTAAATCAATGCAAACTCCCCCTGACAGGATGGAATCTTTCATTTGAGGCCTGCAGAATATTTGTATCTAAACAAGAGTCTTCTCTTTTTTATTCTTGGACCTGTTCATCTTCAGCTTTCGATGTATCCTCT
>ML826604.1:4768-15648 GCA_009831015.1 Picea engelmannii
TTTCAAATGTCTTCATGATTATTAGTTTACCTATGATGTTTCGTTGAAATTTGTGTGAGTGTTCGACACATTCTCTTCCTACCTTATATAGTTTCCCAAGTGTTTAATTATTTTATATGGCTTTAAGGTTTGATGATCTAGTACATGTCTTGAACGAGTTTGATGTACATTCTCAATGATTTTCATGAATGACTTATTCAAAGTTTGCTAGCATATGGTGCTTAACATCTTCATCTTTATACTCTCATATATTGGACAACTCTTAACTTGATTCATAAGGTCACTAATACTTTCTATGCGTTGGAGATTATTTTCATGCAACTATCGTGATAGTTACTTAATCTACATCATAGATGATTGCCTTCAATAAACCTCCCCTTTTCATGTTCTTCAAAATCTAGACTTATTCATGAGTTTGCTTAAAGGAAAGGAAATACAATGTTTTTGATATACTAGAAAATGTCCTCTTAATTGCATAACTGATTTTGTCTCCTTCTGTGGTTATGGGAGCATGTTAACATGATATCCTTTCTTCATGATTTATCTAGCCTTCAAATGTATGTGAGGGAATCCTTTGATATTCTTCTAGTAATAATCCTATACGAAATTTATCTCCTCATGAATATGGCATCTCTTACATACAAATACAACCTTCCCAAGATGACTCCACATGTTCCCAATGGAACCACGTCTTCTACCACTTCATCCACAAATTTTATCCCAAGATGAATCCACATGTTCCCAATGGAAAACTTGAATATACATTATTTTCCTACTCTCAATTTACTACTACATATGGGCGGAAAAATAGATGTCGTACTCCGAAATTATGGATAAAATTGGATGTACTATCGGATTTTACTTACATTTTTTGTATTATTTTTAAAAAGACCCGAAGTTCATTGAATATTCGATGAAAGAGACTTTACCTTCGAATAAAGGATGATTGACTAGGTCAATGATCTATCTTTTGACATTTTACAAAGTCAATAAATTTTTTCTGTTATACAACGTGTCTCTCATCAACAGTCGTCATATGTCCAAAGAAAAAGTGATATATAATTAAAAAGTTTGAAATATTAAATACATTCGACATTGTTTCTATACTAGCGACAATTTTGTCGAGGTTATAAGGGATATTTTTAGGTCATAATACAATTTATTTTTATTTTTTTAATTGCATAGTTAAACTACTGAGCTTGATTTTTGAAGATAATCATCACTAAAAGTTTGGTAACGAAAAAGGTCACATAAGACTCCTCTAGGAGGACAAAGAGACGTGAGATCTGCATTGGTGGTTTTGGGTGATCGAAAATGTTATTTCCCTTGTAAAATATGTAGGGGATATAATAGAATGAGACTTTTTATAAAAACAACTAAAAGAGATTGTATAGAGTATGGACACCTTGAAGGTGGGCATGGACATATTCCCTTGGTAAGTTATTCATTATATGTATTTATATTGCATATTGTTTTTGTAAACATTTATATGTTAAATGTAGATGTATTCTTTTTTCTTTATGTATATATTCTACGTACACAACAAATTGAGAGTAATTTAAGAAGCGAAGAAGTAGACATAAGATGTGGATTTTAATTACGGTTTAGTTATATGAGCTCACTACGAAGTTCAAATATGAGTTGGTGAATAATGTCCAAATCATGGTGACAGTGCAAGGAATCCCCATCGGGGCTTGGTCCAGACTTCCTTGAGGATGAGGTTGGAGATTTAGCTGCCCCATTACTTCCACTTTGTCTAGGAAAACCCGAAGTTGGATTTCTCGATGGTGAGACTAGTTCAGGGCTGAATCCAAAAGAGGATATGGAGGAGGTTGCTTGATGCTGATTCTCCTTAGTGGCCCCTGGATATTGAGAGGGTGAAGACTGCTCTACACTTGGAGCATGAGAACGATGAAAATATCGATGAGGATTTCCATTACGGCCAAACTAGGTTCACTCCCACCTATGCACCATGTTTTAATATGAGCAACAAACTGCATCGACCAGATAGGGAGAAAAACAATTAAAATAGAGGTGGATAACAACAAGATAAACACAAACCTCTAGAGCCTCAATATGAATTCCATTACTGACTAGAAAAAATTCTCTTCCATTTTCATAGTAAGTTTTTAGAACCTAATTAAATGCCATATTAATCCTATGATAAGCCAAAATCCTACCCATGTCGTCATCCTTTCTCATAATCACACTTGTAGGTACCATACCATAATGCTGGAATTCAAGATGGAGGCTATACATAAGAGATGGTGAGAGGAAGATGGAGCACCTCAAATCAAAAAAATGTACACCCTCCTAAGTGACAGGTTGTCCGAGTCATATATTAATACCCATCTTGTCCAAATGACACCCCATCCAGGGCGTTATGAGAATATTATTAATGAAAAACTATTTTTTGATTTTTAAATATTTAGAAATTTTTTGTTGTATTTTTCAGGAATAATGAAGAGACAAATATACCCTGGTTTGAATGGGATTTTTCAAATAAATAATAAATTAAAAAAATTTAATTTGCAAAAAAAATTTAATTTGCAAAAAAAATTCAGAGCACCATCGTCTTGGAAGGGGAGGAGAAAAACAATGGCGATTGCATACATTAACAAATATTAACAAAAAATATGGAGGGGCCACCTCACATAAGTTTACACTTGTACTCCAATTTCTTTAATCAATGTAATAAGAATGTTGGGTAATGTGTTTCACACAAGTGATATAGTTCCAATCACATAAGAGGACATTGACCAATATACACCCTGTTGTGATTGGAAAATATTATGGCTTATACACCACCCCCATCGAAATTCAATAAGCATATTGGGTAGTGTGTTTCATAGAAGTGAACTCGTTCTGCCAATATACACATACACCACTCGCTGTAGTATTCAGTGTTGCATTGCATAGTAGGGTGGGTATTGTTCACCATATGCTATTGTTGAATATGGGAGTTAATATTGGATGTGTTGACAAGTACCAATGCTCTGTTTGAGAAGTGTTTTTAGAGTTGTTAATTCCTCTTTTGATATTGGTACCAACTCTATGTTTGAGAAGTATTGTTGTAGAGTTGCTATAAATTCCTCTTTTGATATTGGTAACTATTTCCTTTTTAAAAGTTTTTAATATCAGTTCCAGTTCCTAGTAAGGTCATCATTTTTTTAAACAACAATCACTAATGGAAAGTGAAGATGCCACATTGGCTGAATGTCGTATTTTCAGGAAGAGGACAATACAATAAATATGGAGATTCCCCTCAAGGTCTAGAAACTAACTAGGGATGAAATGGTTGAATGCCAACTGAAGGGTATTTTCTATAATTGTGATGAAAAATATTTTCCGGGGCACAAGTGTAAGGAACAAAAACTTTTTATGGCCATTTCCGAAGATGTTCCTGAAGATAATGTGACAGTTCCCCTTGTTGATGAACCTTCCATTCCTGATGCTACCCAGGAACCTACTGACCCACCTGAAGTTGACCCACTTATTTCCTTGCATGCCCTCACTGGATTCTCTGCCCCACAAACCCTCAAGCTCATTGTCTATATTAATCACATGAAGGTCATCATCCTTGTTGATAGTGGTAGCACCCATAATTTTATTCATCATCACATTTCCCAGGAAACCAATTGCTATATTCTTGCTGTCAATAATTTTCAAATTATGATAGCCAATGGTGTGTCCATGAAATGTAGTGGGCGTTGTGAAAATATTCGTCTTCAAATTGGAAATTACCACCTGAAATATTATATCTTTTCCATTGACATGGGCAGTTGTGACATTGTGCTAGGTGATTAATGGTTATGCACTTTGGGTCCCATTCTTATGGACTTTAAGTAATTAACCATGCAATTCTAACAAGAGGGACAAAGGTATCAATTCCAAGGTCTCACAGCTGGTTCTCTTGAGATCATTAGTTCCCATTGCATGGAAAAGATCCTCAAGAAAGGCCACTCTGGTATTATTTCTCAACACCATTCTATTCAAGCCGTTGAGACATACTCTGTGCATCCTGACCTCCAAGCTATCCTTTCCACACATCACATTGTTTTTTCCACCCCTAAGGGACTTCCGCCTTCTGATGGTGTTCATGATCATTCCATTCCCCTTATTCCTGGCAGTATTCCTCCTAATGTTCTCCCTTATTATCATCCCTTTTCCCAAAATAATGAAATTGAGAAAATAGTTCAGGAATTTCTCCAAGCAGGTGTTATCCGCGTTGGTACCAACCCTTATTCTTTCCCTGTGGTCATGGTACTTAAGAAACAAGGTACTTGGTGTATGTGTCCTGAATTTTGTGCCCTCAATAAAATTACCATCAAGGACAAGTTTCCCATTCCTGCCATTGAAGATCTCTTGGATTTGCTGACTGGTGCTCAATAATTCACTAAACTTGATCTGTGTTCTGGCTACCACCATATACATATGAAAGAATCTAACATACCCAAGACCACCTTTCACACTCATGAGGGTCACTATGAGTTTTTGGTCATGCCATTTGGCATGTGTAATGCCCCCTCCACCTTCCAGAGCCTCATGAATCATGTCTTCCATCCCTTTCTCCGTCATTTTGTCTTATTTTTATTTGATGATATTCTCATATATAGAAAAACTTGGCAATCCCATCTTTCCCATGTGGATCAAATTCTCCATCTACTCTCTTTGCACCAAATTTTTCTCAAACACTCTAAATGTTCCTTTGGCACCTCAAAAGTAGAGTACTTGGGTCATATTGTTGGCAAGGCTAGTGTCTGGGTGGATCCTAAAAAGATTGAAGCAATGCAGGATTGGCCTCGTCCCAAGACTATCAAAGGCTTGCATGGTTTTTTGGGTTTAACACGTTATTATCGAAAGTTTTTTAGGAATTATGGGAAGATTGTGGCCCCTCACACTACTCTCCGTAAAAGCAATTATTTCACTTGGACTCTAGCAGCGGATCAATATTTTCAAGATTTGAAGGCGGCTATGTGTACTACTTCGGTCTTGGCCCTTGCTGATTTCACAAAGACCTTTGTCCTAGAATGTGATGCCTCAGGCAACGAAATTGGAGCATTCCTTATGCAAGAAGGCATACCCTTGGCCTTTACCAACAAAAAATTGTCAAAATTCCATTTGGGCCAATCAATCTATGAAAATGAAATGTTGGTTATTTTTCATGCAATAGATCTCTGGTGCCCTTATCTCCTGGGGCAATACTTCCAAATTAAGACATATCATCAAATCCTCAAGTATTTTCTGGAGCAACAAAAATGGGTAACTAAGCTCTTTGGTTGTGATTATGAGATCATTTACAAGAAAGGCAAAGAAAATGTGGTTGTTGACACTCTTTCTCAGAAATATGAAGATGAAGGGTTCATTTTCTCTCTCTCCTTCATTGTACCAGATTGGATCCAAGCTATGCACCAAGAATGGCTACATGATCCTAAAATCTAGCATCTGATCCAACAATTGCAAGACAACTCTCCAGTTTCATGAGAGTACTCTTGGCACAATGATGAGCTTCGCTACAAAGGTCGTTTGTATTTAAGTAAACAATCACAACTTATATCCACGGTGATTTCTGAGATTCATGCTACTCCCACAATTGGGCATTCATGGTTTACCAAAACCTATGACCATGTCAAACGTTATTTTTTCTGGGATGGTATGAGAAAGGTTGTTCTCACTTTTGTAGCAGAATGTGATGTTTTCCAACGAAACAAAGGATAAACCATCAAACCTCCTGGCACACTCCAACCGCTTTTGATTCCACCCATTATTTGGAGGGAAATATCTATGGATTTTATTATGGGATTACCTAAATCAGGAAATACGTCAGTCATCATGGTGGTCGTGGATCATCTTTCCAAGTATTCTCATTTCTGTTCTCTTCAACACCCATTTACCACATCTACTGAGGCTCAAATTTTCATGGATCATATCTTCAAGCTTCATGACATGCCTCATTCTATTGTTTCTGATTGAGATCCCACTTTCATGAACAATTTTTGGCAAGAACTGTCCAAACTACAGGGCACCCAATTGCATCTCAGCACCGCCTATCATCCCTAGACTGATGGTCAAATTGAAGTCGTCAACAAGTGTTTGGAGACTTATTTGAGGTGTTTTCCCTCTGAAATGAAAAATCGATGGGCCCAATGGTTACCATTATTTGAATGGTGGTACAACACTTCTTACCATACAACTAATCACATCACTCTTATTGAAGTAGTCTATGGCCAAAAGACACCTTCTGTTCTCTCCTACATGCCAGGTGTATCGAAGGTCCATGCAGTTGACCAAACACTTAAAGTTTGGGAGGCTATTCTCCGTACCCTCAAAGAGAATTCGGTCATGACTTAGAATCACATGAAGCAACACATCGATCAAGGTCACTCAGAATGTCAATTTTCTGAACGAGACTAGGTATTTCTTCGACTGCAACCTTATAATAAAACTTCACTCAAGGCTGAACATTGCCAGAAACTAGCGGCCAAATTTTATGGTCCTAATACAGTTCCCAAGCACATTGGACAGGTGGCATATCGGTTAGCTTTGCCTGATCATTCTAAGCTCCATCCTATTTTTCATGTTTCATGCTTAAAAAAGGTGATTGGAACTAAGTGCCAAACTCAAACCAACCTTCTCGAGTTGGATGAAGAAGGATCCATATAGTTGCAACCACAAGCATTTTTGGACCAACGAGAGTGTCATATTCATCAGCGTACCATCAAGGAAGTGTTAGTCCATTGGAAAGATACAACTCCAACAGATTCAACCTAGGAGCCCGCTAACATTATGCAACAATTTCCTCATCTCAAGCATTGAAGACAAGGTTGATTTTAAGGGGGAGGGCATGTTACGGACCTAACCTACCTAACCCCTCAAGTGGATATAATAATATATTTCCATGTAATAAAGGTCACTATTAATAAGGCCTAGCAATAAGGAGGAGTAATTCAAATGTAACAAGACCTAATAGAAGCTTCTGCTTCTAGAAGGATCTTCCTCTAGATTGTTCTTTTGGATAGACAGATTTAGTATAAATAGGAATAGAGTGTATGCAAAGTTTTGTCTTGGATATTATTGTAATAGATCTCTACTCTGCTGGAGGTTTCCCCCTCGAAGAGGCAACTGAACATTGCTCTCAGTAATCAAAGTATTATTTCTGGTGTGATTTCGGTATTATTGTGGTATTGTTCTGGTTATATCATTGTTTCTCTTCCATTTCTAGCTAATTATTTATGTTCTGCATACTTTTTTATATCTAGAATACTACAATTAACCACATCCACTA
Source organism: Picea engelmannii (assembly GCA_009831015.1). Lineage (NCBI taxonomy): Eukaryota > Viridiplantae > Streptophyta > Pinopsida > Pinales > Pinaceae > Picea > Picea engelmannii. The sequence goes on from ML826604.1 coordinate 12,054, forward strand.
GCAATTTCGTTAATGGGAAATGAATCAAAGGTAAAAGGTATGCTTTGTTAGGGATTTGTCATTATCTATTTTTTTACTCATTCACTATAAGTGTAACCATAATCCAATCATGCAAGCTTGAAACATATGGTTATAGGTGAGATTTTTTTTTAACATAAACTGTTAGTTTAATTTTTCATATAAAAGGGGTTGTACCAAGAAAAAAAACAACTAAATTGTACAAAATCATATGGTTATAGGTGAGATTTTTTTTAACATAAACTGTTAGTTTAATTTTTCATATAAAAGGGGTTGTACCAAGAAAAAAAACAACTAAATTGTACAAAATCTCATACTTCCCTTGAGTCTCTTAAAAAAAATAAAGAGAATTCTTGTCATCATTTGGTTTGAGATCTCATAACAAAGTCAAATTTGCAATTCTATGAGAATTTAATATGAATCTTATTTAATAAATATATACTAGTGATAATAACAAAATAATAAATTGATTAATTAAATTTGTATTCCACTCATTGATCCATCTTATTAATATCATAATCACTAGTTTAATTTTTTTATAGCATTTAAATAAATTTATTATTCCACTCATTGATTCATCCTATTAATACCATAAGTACTAGTATAAATTTCTTATAACATTATTTGGAAGATTATTATTTATAACATTATTTAAAAGATTATTATTTATAAATTATCATTTAAAAAAAACAATTTAAATAGGGACTGAAATACTTCTTAAGAAAAAAAAAAAAAACATTAGATACATATTATGTATTTATTTATTATTATTTTTAAACACTTTTTTCAAAAATATTTAATACGACTTTTTATATGAAAAAATTAAACTCTTCTTTGCCAAATACATTGTGTATTTATTTATTATTATTTTTAAACACTTTTTCCAAAAATATTTAATTAATTAAATAATTTTGTATGTCAAACAACATCAATAAGGATCTCTCAATCAATTATTATAATATTTTCAATACCTATTAATCAATTATTAAATATGATAATAATTTATATCATAGTATATTTAAGTTTTATTATAAGAATTTATATTTTAATATACATCAATAAGGATCTCTCAATCAATTATTATAATATTTTCAATACCTATTAATCAATTATTAAATATGATAATAATTTATATCATAGTATATTTAAGTTTTATTATAAGAATTTATATTTTAATATATTTAAGTTTTATTATGAAAATAAATCTTTTATTTATATTTTTAATTATTAATAACAAAAAAAAAAAAAAACATAAAGATAAATATTTATTNTATATTTTTAATTATTAATAACAAAAAAAAAAAAAAAACATAAAGATAAATATTTATTATATCAAAAAATTAAATATTAATGTGAAAATAAATGGTTTCCTAATTAAATATATTTTTTATTTATTTAAATTTCATTATAATCCACCAAACAACTTAATATTTTTTATTTATTTAAATTTCATTATAATCCACCAAACAACTTAATATAATTCTAGAAGGATAATAATAAATAGGAATTTGGGACACTCAGGATTCTTTTTTGGAATTATCTTGGTTTTCTATGGCCCAAATATCCTATGATAAGTTGGATCCCGAGTGATATTGATATTATCTGTGTGCTGAAACTTGGGAGCATGAGGAGTCTAAAGTCCCTAACATGGAAGGATTTGTATTGTGGTTGACCTGGAACAAAAAATCCCACCGTAGAGGGATAGGAGGCATAGCTTGTTATATTATAAAGAACATTTCTCCTCACATTCAACTTCATAAGATTGACCCTCTTAATCAATACATTTGGACAGAAATTTCAGGCACCAATGCTAAGAAGATGTATATAGCAATTTTTTATTTTGCACCTATTAATACTACTTTTTATAAGAAAAATAATCTAGATAAAAATTGTCCCTATAATAATTTAGAACAAGATATTTATAATTTGAAAAATGAAGCTAATATCCTCTTGCTAGGAGACTTTAATGCTAGGACTGCAACTAAACAAGCTACTCTTTTAAGTAATGACGCCAACCATAATCCTTTATGGCTAGATGAGGACCTTGTTTTATCTAATAGCTACAAAAGAAGCTCTAAAGACCTAACTGAGAATTTGTTTGGTACTGAGTTGGTTAAGCTCTTGAGCTCTCAAGACCTAATAATTTTTAATGGAGTAATGAAGTGGCCAAACTCCAACCAGATGACCTGTATTCATGGGCTAGGTAGTAGTGTTGTAGATTATGTGATATCTGATATCCTTGTTTCCAACCAATTAGCAACTTTTGACCTTTTAAATGACCATGAACCTGACTCTGATCATAAACCTTTAATCCTAACTCTAAAAGTTTCCATGCTAGGAGCACCATTGAAGAGAATTATGATAATCAAAAGAATTTGCACTTTGACAAAAGTAAAGTTGACATTTTCGCAAAGGATTTAAATAGTAAATTAAACCTCCTAACTTATAAGGACAACATTGAAGAACTCTATCATAATTTTAAACTACCCTTTCCACTTCTATTAACAAGTTATCTTTCGAGGTGTCCTATAAAAATAATAATAGAACGACCAACCCTTGGTATGATAAAGAATGTAAAGTTGATAGGAAATCCATTAGGGATGCTTCTAATGATCCCTTAAAACTCGATAAGATCAATACGTACAAAGCCCTAATTAAGAAGAAAAAAAGATACTATATCAATAAAAGTCAAGAACAACTTTCACAACTATACAAGTTGGATCCTAAGAAGTTATGGAGCCAAATTCTAAAACACAATACTAAAGAAAATAATAGGATTCCCTTAAGGGAATGGAATTCCTACCTTAAAAGTCTTTACGAGTTCCCTAATGCCATGGACACCATTCCTATTGTCCCTACAAAGGAATATTTTTTTTCTTTAGAGGACATACAATTTGGGATTAAGTGACTCGCAAATGGGAAAGCTAAGGACATTGAAGGCTACCAAGCTGAAATTTTTAAAATCGGAGGGCCGATCCTTATCCCTCACATACACAAGATCTTCAATTTAGCAGTCAATAAGGGCTTCCCTAAACCCTATATGCAAATCCTCATTGTTCCTATTTTTAAAAATGGGGATAGAAACATTCCCTCTAATTATAGGACCATTATGATTAGCTCGATTTTAGCCAAGCTTTATGGAATTATTTTGGAAAAGAAGATTAGCCTTTGGCTAGAAAGTCATGGTAAAAGAGCTAAAGGATAGGCTGGGTTTAGGAGATATCATTCAACTGTGGACCATCTTGTTACCTTTAGGATCATTGTAGAGGAGTTCGAAAATACTAAAACCAATATTTTGTGTTGTTTTGATGACTTTAGAAAAGCTTTTGATATGGTTCATTCGAAAAACCTTTGGAATAGGTTGGAAGAGATAAAAGTGCCTCTTGAGTTGAGGGTTGCTGCAATAAGGATGTATGAGAACATTATTTCTAAGTTTAAAAACACTGAGGGCTGGTCAAAAGAGATTAACTGCAATATCATAGTCAAACAAGGTTGTCCCTTGTCCCCTACCCTTTTTGGCATATACATTGACAAGTTAGAAGAATGCTTGGAAAAAGCAGGTTGTGTCGGCCCTACT
>ML826605.1:18784-54799 GCA_009831015.1 Picea engelmannii
TATCCCCATTGTGCCGTCATACCAACCAAATTACCGTCTGACATTCCCAAGTTTGACGATTGATCGAGAGAAGATCCAAACAATCATGTTATGACTTTCCACCTTTGGTGTTCGTCCAACTCTTTGATGGACAACTCCATTCGATTACGACTCTTTCAACAAACTCTCACAGGTTTGGCTGCAAGGTGGTACATAGAATTACCATGAGGTTTCTTTAATGACTTCAACACCCTCTCCATGGTGTTTCTCACACATTACCAACTGCCAATCCACTATGAGACGGGAATCAAGATTTTGAGTTCCTTTAAGCAATATTTTGCCACTCACATTTCCGATCACATTCATGAGTGGAGAAGGAGAAGACGCTTGATAAAACTCGACCTTCCTTATCAGTTATTGGATGAATGGTTCACCAAATCATTCTTCAATAAAATCTCCCGTGATATTTCCATGGGTGGAGTTGTCACTGAAGAGAAGGTGATTAGTCACACTCAGTACCTAGATATCGCTTATTCGCAAACGGGCACTCTTTATGAATTTATCCCTGATGCTCCTCGCCCTTCTACCACTACTACCTCAACAACCCCAACAAGTTCTCATGCTGTTGATGGTGTGATTGGAACCTTCACGCCGACGCTAAATCCATGTCATCTACTCATTTTATTCAAATGATAAAGTTGTCGATTTACCACCTTCATTGGTTCAACCACCTCCCTCAACTTCACCTCCCAACGGTCCTCTTCATCTCGAACGATCGAGTCCTGATACAGTTCTCCGCCCTCCTCCAAAGGGCATTATTAAGAAGTCTGCCTTTAATCCTCACGCACGTGCTGCTAAAAAATAAAACATTGTAGAAGACCTTGCACAAGCACCCTCTGCGATGTCAGCTCTCGAAGTCCTTCAAAGTTGTCCCACTCAACGGAAGTCACTGTTAAAGGCCATTGGTGGAATTGATCCCACAGATACGAATTTGATAATATTTGACCTAGAAGACCACTTTACAAGGCTACCTCCTCAGTTAGCGTTTTAGATTCAAGTTTTTGTCGAGAACAATAATATATGTAGAACTGTTATTGATGAGGGTGCCTCGACGTGTGTTATTTCAGTTACTTGTTGGAAATCCATTGGATCTCCCCCCCTCACCGAATCAAACAATACACTTAAGGATTTCAATGGCTCTGGTTTTAAACCCTATGATGTTCTTCCCTTATTGTGTATTACGTTGGAAGGCAAATCGATCAACGTCGAGGTCGAGGTATTTTATGCGCCTCTTGACTATAACCTATTACTTGGATGTAGCTAGATTGATTCCATGCGTGCAGTTGTGTCTACACTTTTCCGTGTGTTATGTTTCCCACATTAAGGAAAATTCGTTATGGTTGACCAATTGGCCTTTTTCAAGTCCGATTCCCATACTAGCAACGTACCGTTTATCTCGAAGACACCCCCTGGGTATGAGAATGTCGGTGTGGGTCTCCTGAAAGATTCAAATTTGCTGGGCACCTTCCCAATACCACCACTCGATGTTCCACCTCCTTTTGTCGCCTCAATCAACATGATTTCCACCTTCATCTGTGAAACCCCCATGTCTCATGAACCATGGATAGTACTTGATCCTGGTGATTATCTTCGCTATGGAAAAAAAATGCCCGTAAGTCCAGTTGAATCCACTTATCAAGACATTCAATCGACAACCCCTTCTACTCCCTCTCTTTGTGATTCATCTCCCGATCTGTTTCATGTGATATTTCCTACTGATGAGATGATCATGTCAGTTATTTCCATGTAAGACACCCCATGGGACGATGGAAATCATCGTTCCATTCTCTTCCTAGAAAAACACACCATAGAGAGTTACCAATGGATTTTGACTCCGTTGACCGTTGTTGTCATTTCCTCTGTTCCTGCGTCCTCCCATGACATCTTATATGAAGGGAACCTGAGTAATATCTCACCCACCATTCCTCTTGACATATCCATTAAATCTAGAGTCATTGAAAATGTTCACATCAGAGCCTCATGTTCCGTTGATGAGGTCGTCACTTATAAATCCATTTTTCAAGAATTCCGTGACGTTTTCTCTTGGAGATACGAAGAGATGTCGGGTATTGACCCTGATATAGTTGTGCATGAAATTACGACCTACTCGGATGCTAAACTTGTCCGACAGAGACTTTTCCCAGTCCACCCTCGTAAATCCGTTGCTATTAATCTCAAAGTTGAAAAACTTCTTAAGGATGAATTTATCTATCCTGTGGCTTTAACCGATTGGGTCTCCAATCTAGTTCGGGTCAATAAGAAACAAGGCACGATCTGTGTATGTGTAGATTATAGGGATATCAATAAATATTGTCCTAAGGACAATTATCCAACCCCTTTCATTGAATAGATCATCGACGATTTCACTGGGAGAAAAATCTTCTCCTTAATGGACGGTTTTTTTCTGGCTATAATCAGATTAATATTTTCCCTGTGGATCAACACAAGACTGCTTTCATTTCTCCTTGGGGTAATTTTGCCTACTGAAAAATGCCTTTTAGTTTGAAGAATGTTGGTGTGAATTTTAACCGTGCCATGTCTTATTCTTTTCACGATATCAAGCACATCGTATAGCCATATTTGGATGATCTACCGATGCATTCCATGCATCCCCAAGATCACCCGACCCATCTCCGACCCATTTTTCTTCTTCATCGTTACTATCGTATATGCTTGAACCCACACAAATGTGTTTTTTGTGTGGAGTTTGACCAAATTCTAGGTTTTATTGTGTCACTTCATGGAATTCAGGTAGATCCTTTGAAGGTTGAGGCTATCCTTAATCTATATCCTCCTTCAAGACTATGCCAACTTCAAAGTTTGCAAGGGAAGGAAAACTTTTTGTGTCGATTCATTCCCAATTACACCGAGTTAACACAGGGTTTTACTCAACTGTTGAAGAAATGTTACGAGTTTGTATGGGCCGATACTGCCAATAAATCCTTTGAATCCTTAAAACTTTCCTTAACCCATACGCCACTGCTTTTCCCACCCGATTATAGTCGAGACTATTTCCTTTACCTTGCCACTTGAGACTCTACCATCACCATGGTTTTAGTCCAAGAAGATGATTCACACGATGAACATGTAATTTATTATTTGAGTTAGAGTCTCATGACTATCAAAGCCAAATACCTACATGTGGAGAAATTGGTCTTGGCAGCTGTTCAAGCTATCCAACGTTTTTGTCATTATACCTTATTAAGTAAGACCACTATCATTTCCGATTGCAACCCTATGCAACATCTTCTTATGCACCAATTTATAGGGGGCAAGTACTCCAAATGGATAGTGATTCTCCAGGAGTTCGACTTAGAGTTTGAATGCACTAAGTCTAAGAAATATTTGGTATTTGCCGAATTGATATGGGACCTTGCCTCGACTGATACAACAAATGTGGCAGAGGATTCCTTACCTGATGAATCCCTTTTTCTGATCAGTTCTGATGACATTTGGTATGGAGATATTATCATTTATCTCCAAACTCAAACTTTCTGGCTTGACCTTTCTAGTACAGACCGTCGTCGTATACGGTATCAAGCCTGTCAATACATAATTCTCATTGACACCTTTTATCTCCATGGTGTTGACTCAATTTTCCGACGATGTCTCACCTATGATGAGGCTGAGAAAGATTTGAATGATTTCCACTCTGGAGCATGTGGTGGTCATATGTCTGGGTATGCCACTTCCCAAAATATCTTACGAGAAGGGTACTTCTAGCCTTCTTTGTTTAAAGACTGTATTACTGCCGTCCAGAAATGCAATGCTTGTCAAACTTATAATAACAAGATAAGATCTCATCCCGCTCCTTTACACCCTATAGTTTCCGTTGGTCCCTTCGCAAAATGGGGCATTGAATTCATGACATGTAACCCTCACTCGACCAGGGGGCATGGATACATCACCATAGCTATGGATTACTTCACTAAATGGGCCGAGGCGATGCCTACATTCGATAACACCGGGAAAACTGCAACACTATTCATATTCAATCATATCATCACTCGATTTGGAATCCCACAAGCTATCATTACTGATCAGGGTAGCCATTTTCAAAATTTCATGATGTCCGAGCTTACTGAAAAGTTGGGTATTCGGCATGAAAAATAAACCCCCTATTATCCATAGGCCAATGTCCAGGTTGAAGCGGTAAACAAAGTTCTTATTACTATGCTTTGATGGATAATAGGAATTCACAAGACAAGTTGGCACATGATGTTGTTTTGAGCATTATGGGCCTATCAGACATCCGTGAAGTCTTCCATGAGATTTACGCCTTTCCAATTAGTGTATGGTATATAATTTGTCCTTCTGATTGAATGTGAGATACCATATTTGAAGCTAGCCGTTGAACTTCTCTCCAACACCTCTGCTGAAGAGGAACGTCTATTGTACCTGATGCAATTAGATGAAACCCTCCGTGATGCCACCCTGGTTATTGAAGCTCAGAAAAAGCATGTCAAAGCCCAATATGACAAGCATGTCAAGTCACGTGTTTTCTCTGAAGGTGATCTAGTTCTCCTCTATGAACAAGATCATGATTTACTAGGGGCTGAAAAATTTGAGGCTATGTGGCAAGGCCCTTATATTGTCAAAGGAGTATTGGAGAAGGGAGCTTATGAGTTAGTGGATTATGATGGAATTCCTTTGAGTGGACACAGAAATGGGATTTACTTGAAGAAGTGCTATGCTTAGATTGTCTTTTCATGAGTTCTTGTATTTTTATTGTATCATACTCTTGTGTGCTACTTTTTGTGTGCTTTTTCTTTATTTAGTTTCGACCCCCAACTGCTTATCTCGCATTGTTCTTGGTTTCCATATGTTGGTGTCTTCACTACCCTACATTGGCTTCACTAATGGAGCCAGTCGTAGTACTCATTACCTAGCAGTTGCGGCTTGGGAAATATACAGACCCACGAATGAATTAATTAGTCTACACTATGTTTGCCTCGGTCGTGAAACTAACAATATTGTGGAGTAAAGTGAAGCCATCGAATTGTTGACCGACACTGTCTCACTTGGAATCTGTCATCTTGTTGTACGAATTGATTTGCAGTTAGTAGTAATACAATTGAGTAATGTCTATGCTATCCGAAGTTATACTTTATTAAGGGTATATTTACGTATTCGCCTCTTGGAACGTCACTTTGATTACATCGAATATTATCACATTCCTAGATGTCTAAATACATTAACATATGCATTAGATAATTATGTGTTAGACAGACATTTGAGACATTTATAAATCCAATCACATTTTGTACATAAAGCAAGTAAGCCGGTAGAAGCCTCATGTATATATAACGATAAAAGTTTTTACAAAAAGTGTTTTTTCGTCCAAAGACCAAAATATAAAAAATGTGAAGCACATGGCTTCATATATAAAATAGAATCAAGGATGCTGCTCATGATAACACACGACTTCCTGTGCTACCCTACGGAGTAGTCAACTAAGAGAACTAGATACGCCCATGGCATGGTGCTGATAACGTCGTGAGATGTCTCCAGGTTCTGCTCGATTGCCTCATAATCAGCGGTAGCTAACCCTACTACCTCGACTGCCTCCCCTCGTCTATGGATGGGAGACGTACCTAGAGGCCGGTGCAGTCCTACATATGTGTTGTCAAAGAGTTCTTGATTAGTCGTCGGAGTAAAAACATAAAAAACATTTAATATTTCAAAATTTACAAAAACATTATAAAAACAAAATGTGCTTCTTACCCAAGTTTCCCCACTGAGAACCTTCAGGTAGAACCAAGTCTGGGTCACCTCTAAAGTCCAAACCGAAATATGCATAATCATCTACCATCAGTAGCTGAGGCCTCAACCAAACAAATAACCTGTCATTATATTTAACGATGGGGATGGTCACATGCCGAACCATGAGGTCACACCACCTCTTCATTATTGGATCTTATGGGGCTAGTATTCCCCACTCTACCTGTAAGCGCAAGTGTGGAACCCTCTCAAGGAAGAAGGACACTAAAATGGACCCATACCTGAACTGTTTCAGGTCACCTTTATTGCACTTTGTCAATTATTTCTTCATACTTCGAAGAACCCCGTCACTCCAGTTAAATACCCAAGGCTCCATGCACTCCAATGATACTGGAAGTAACTCTGGAGGCCCATATGAGGAGATGTTGATCTGGGTTATTTTCAGCACGAAATGAGAGCGGAGATATAATAAATAAATGCACAGAGATATCATGTATATCCAATAATATAACAAAAATATATCAGAGATGCAACCATAAACAAAGAGATACAGTAATTCACAATTTCTATTAATGAAATAAATGTATAGAGACTGTAAAAATACAAAGTGAAAGACTCACTAGAATGGTGACAACTTATCTCTAAGAAGAGATGTGACGGCTACTCAAATTCGCAAGAAGATGAGTACAATGAGGCTCTCAAGGCATTTTTACAATAAACAGGAATGCCAAAAACCCTAGACATCCAAAAACCTAACCCTAGGAGATGAAGCGCCAAAAGTCATGTGGGCTCCGTTTGGGTAAGTTAGTACATCAACTTCCCGAGGTCGTAACGTTTTCATACGATCTCCATTTTAGGCGTATTATAGCTCATTGGAAAGGTATAATTGAGGAGATTCATTTTTGTGGCTCAATTATGCCTTTGGATATCATAGAGAACCTTGATATATAAAAACCTTCATTTAGGCCCTCAAAATGGCCTCGAAAGTTAAAACCTGCTAAAAATAGTAAATTGCCATAATTGCCAGAAAATTGTTTTGAGCCAGTCGAAAAAGGTGGGTGGCCATCGATATCCACCTGGATCAATATTACCTCCTTAGGAAGCAATGGTCTCCATTGCGTTGAGTTCCCAAGGGAGAGGGAAAAGCGTTTGCTGGATCTGCATCTTGGTTAGTTGCTTGTATCGCTGGAGACATCGCGCTACCCAGTTTGTGGAAGTATGTCAAGAACCTTTTGAGGATAAGGTTGTTCAAAAAGTTGAGATACATGAGAGGATGGTGTGCAGAAGGAATATTTGCACTTTTTTGCAGCCTTTTTGACCTACTTCTGTTGGATAGAAGGTGCTTGGGGAGAGGTTGCAGTGGTTGCAGTGTCCTTCTGTTCTCCTTTTGAACAGATTGTGAAGAAGCTAAATTTTGCAGTATGAGATAATACCTTGAGACACTTTTTAGGTGGAACAATAGTCAGAACTACCTCTGGTATTTTGTAGAGATGACCCCCCAAAGTAACAATGACACTACGGGGTCGAGACTCATAAACAACATGGCGCTTCCACATATATGGCTGGCCCAAGAGAACATCATAGACATCCAGTGGGGAAATGTCACATAATACCTCGTCCTTGAAGGGATGAATGCCATATGACAATCGACATTGCTGGCTGACATGGAGATCTCGTCCTTGGCAAAGCCACCCGATGATGTATGGCTGTGGGTGTGGTGTTGTCGACAATCCCAACTGTTTGACGACCTCTGCTGAGATGAGGTTCTTTTGGCTTCCACTATCAACAATAAAATGCAGCAGGGTCCCCTCCACCCACATCTGTGAATGAAAAAGGCGCTCCCCCTCTTCGGGATCTGTTGGTTCTTTTGGTTGAATTGCTACGGTTGCGACAATAACAGTGGGGTCTGCATCAATGATCTGTCCTTTACCAATATTTTCAAAATCAGATTCAGAATCAAGGTTCAACTCCTTGTCTTTGATCTCAACCACCAATGACTGTATTGAGCAACAATCATCGGTGTTGTGCCAGGGGATTTTGTGGAAATTGCACCATTTTTCAGTGTCCTTCCTTGTCTTCATGTGACCCTTCTTTTCCTGTGTCTTGGACTGGTTTTTAGGAGACTATTTGTTAGGGTTGTCTTTGTCATACTTTGGTTGTTGTGGATTTACAGATCCGAAATCCCGTTTGTTCTGGTGCTTACATTTTTTCTCGATTTTAACAACATATCGATAAGCAACACCGAGTAATGAGATGTCCAGAAAATCCATTTCAGTCTGGATGTATCTGTGTAGAGCCCCACGGTATTTCAGAACCAAATGTTTCTCGGAGTCTTTGATACCCAACTTGGTGTGCAAGGTATGGAAGGTATTGGTGAACTCCAAAACTGCTTGGCCCCTCTCTTGCCGCAGTGTGGTCCATCTCATGTACCTCATAGTTTCCAATAGGGTAATACTGTTCCTTTATGGAATCCACAAAAAAATCCAAGTGGGATTGACCCCATATATTTCAGAATCCTATGTGGAACTCTGCTCCGAATAAGTTTCCCACCAATGTTTGATATGGGGAAGAGATTTAAGGAGTGCGAAGGTGATCTTTTCTTTGTCGAAAAATTTGTGAATAGAGAAATAACCTTCTAGCAGATTTAACCATTTGTCTAGGGCTTCTGCATATATCTGTCCTTCAAATACAAGAATATCAAAATTAACTTGTACCTTGAAAGGTGAGGTGCCTCCAAAGTGGTCTCTTGATGAAGATGCGCCTGTTGCTATCGACAGGCGTTGAAGGATGTGGGAAAAATTCTTCATCATTTTGTCCCTCTGTCGCGTGAGAGCTTGCTCAAGCAACAGACTTATAGGATCGTCTGCTCCACCATTTTTCTTTTCTTCCACCATTGAGGGTTTCTTGGGTGTGTGAGAGCGATTGTCCTTAAGAGAGACAAGCTCAAGACCCAACTTGCTATACTCGGACCTCGTCGGGGACATGCACTGAAAAAAAAAATGATCAAGAACAACCTACTCCGATACCACTGATACAGATTATTTTCGGCACGAAATGAGAGCGGAGATATAATAAATAAATGCACAGAGATATCATGTATATCCAATAATATAATAAAAATATATCAGAGATGCAACCATAAACACAGAGATACAGTAATACACTATTTCTATTAATGAATAAATGTACAGAGACTGTAAAAATACAGAGTGAAAGACTCGCTAGAATGGTGGCAACTTATCTCTGAGAAGAGATGTGACGACTACTCACATTCGCAAGAAGATGAGTACAATGAGGCTCTCAAGGCATTTTTACAATAAATAAGAATGTCAAAAAACCTATACATCCAAAAACCTAACCCTAGGAGATGAAGCGCCAAAAGTCATGTGGGCCTCGTTTGGGTAAGTTAGTACATCAACTTCCCGAGGTCGTAACTTTTGCATACGATCTCTGTTTTAGGTGTATGATAGCTTGATGGAAAGGTATCATCGAGGAGATTCATTTTTGGCACTCACTATTCCTTTGGATATCATTGAGAACCTATATCTCGAAAAACCTTCATTTATGCCCTCAAAATGGCCCCGGAAGTTAAAACCTGCTAAAAATAGTAAATTGCCAAAATTGCTAGAAAACTGTTTTGAGCCAGTTGGAAAAGGTGGGTGGCCACCGATATCCACCTGGATCAGATGCACTCCCCACCATATATGATATAGTGAAAAGGATAGTCCAAAGGGGTAAATCCTGGACATCCCTAATGGTAACCTTGCCTTTACGTCTCTCGGCCCCTGGTTCACAATACCGATGAACATACTCACTCATCGGTAAACCTCCACCTCTATTACCTGTCAAGGTTACATGAGATCCACAATGAGATAATCCTATCAAAAAATAGATATCCTCGATATCTAAAGAGAGTGTGTGGGCTCCCACATGGAACACCTGCTGATCCACGTCCCACATGTGGACTAAATACTCAAGTAACCTCAATTGGGCCCTCATGCCCTGGATATTAAAGAACTTCAACAACCCACACTGTCGGAGGGAATTAACTGTGCCCAAGTCATTCCTGACAAAATTATCATTGTGCTCATGTTCTCTCTCCCTCCACTCCAACATTCTGACAGCCAAAAACATGCATTGGAGCCATAGAGAGAAGTTAGCATCTTCATTTTGCTTTATTGGGAATTTTTATTGGCCAAATATAAATGAGAAATTTTTGAGTTGCGCCTGATGCAGGTAATCTTTTTACGCAGTGCAAAATTTCCGCAGGTCATGCATAAGGATCCCTGCGAAAATCAGTGATTTCCAAAGGGCACGATATAAACCACCTGTGGCAATCCCTACGCGCACCTACCCTCATCAAATCTAATTCAAAAACCATTTTTAACCAGTAAAAATAGAAATTAATCCATGCAAAATGAAGAGGACAAGAAGATTACCTTTTTTAGCGGAAGCTATTCATTGAATGGTTTCCCATGCCTCTCGTAGTCTACAGTGGAAGTTTGAGGTGGAATAGGGTTTTTTGGACAAGTTTTGGGTAAAATGACAATGAAATGGTAAAAAAGAGTTTTCACCTATATTTATTCACTTTTTACTTTTTTCATTAATATTTTATATTATTTTATTCATTTTACTTAAAACCTAAAGTTCTAATGACTTTGTAAGTGTTTTGATTTTTCACAAATGAAGAATCTAGGAGCCTAAACGATGGAACACAGATACGTTTCTTGATTTATTTTTACATTTGTCGCTTGTACAAATACTTTTTAGGTTTTTCAAGAAAAAACTTGAGCTCAGTCTTTGTTTGTTCTCGTACTCGTAAATCAATGAGAACGCAACCGAGTATACTTTTTTCATTTTTTCATACTCATCATGGTAACATGAAAAGTGAAAGCTATGGAGTATCCTTTAAGCTCTTTTCACACTCCGTAAAAATGAAAATATTTTCGAGTGACCTTGTTCTTTTCACGCTCGTAAAAGTATTTGAAGAAAATGTTTGATGGGTGGTACGTTATCAGTTTTTCAGTCTCATAAAACTAATTTATGAAAAAGGAACTGAGAGAGTCCTCTTTAAGTGTTTTTCAGACTCTCTAAATATGAAAACCCCCGAGTTTTCTCTCTTTGGACTCGTTAAACAAACATCTAAAGACCTATATGGAACCAAACCACTCCTTCTTAGGGTTTGTTAAACATACTCTGAGGGACTTGTCTGAAGGATGAGCTTACATCAACAAGCATATGTTATCCTCCTCAAGCTTGCGTAAAAATAAAGAGGTGCTTGCTAGAAATGGTGGGGGAAAATTTGGGAAAGAAATGTGTCTCTATATTTGTGTTAGTGGAAGTAATAGTTTCTCTTGAACATGACACACCCTTCGTCATTGAATCTGGGTTGGGAAATTCATTTGTCTCTCGTTTGACCTTATGCAAGTTCATATCTTGGGTCGTATTTGAGTCAATGCTGCCAAGACCATTATCGTGTCATTCATATGTTCAAGAGAAGTACAACCCTACACAAGACTTCTATCGAGTCATCCATCTGCATTTATCAATTCTTACCATGTCAGCCTTCCCTATGTCAGTTTCAAATCATCTTTGTACTTTGATATACCTCAAATATTTCACTCATTTCATGTCATTGATGGGGGATACATCAAGGCCCTCCTGTGACGAGTCTTTTCCTGTCGAATTCAACTCATTATCCATGAATAAGACCTAGAAATCAATTAGTACCTTAGAACTTGCATGCCTCAATGGCATGTTTCTTCGCTTTTGACAATGGGTTCACATAATCGACCCCTGATTAAGAGATTCTATCGAGTGCTCGACTTCAGCTCATTTATTCACATTCGTTGGATTGTACTAAGGTACCTGGGGATTCATTGACATCAATGGTGATTTTCCTCACACTTGTTAACGATTTTCATCAATGGCCGGTAATCAAGTGGTTTCTACCATGTTCAACTTCAACACTTGTAATCGCATGGCTAGATTCATACTTACAGACAATAGGATTGAAGACACTAGATATCATTATTTCGATCCAGGTTGCGATGGAGTATTTACAATTTGTATTGACACATAGATCCACTTTATATGTCTTGTGGCTATGTCTGAATCTACATTTTTCTATGAGCATAGATCCACAGTGTATTCCTGGTGGCTATGTAGAATCTTGGTGACATGGATCCACATTGTATGATTGGTGGCCATGAATGACATTTATGATTTAAATCACTTGTAGTTTGAGCATGGGAATTCCTACTTCAGAAATGGTATAATATTGTGCAGATTCTTGGTTGTTTTTACTTTTCCGATTGGTGCGCTCCTTGTTTCCAACACAAAGACATATTCTACAAATAATTTTGGCTGTCATGAGTTCCAGCCTCATACTTTGGGGGGAATTCTATTACACATTATTTTAGTCACTACAGTGATGTTTCTACAACATGTGTTCAGGCTTCCAAAAGAACCTTTCTTCATGAGAAAAGTGACTAGCTCCCTCTTCTACAAAACTTATTTTTAGAAGGCCGTCACAGGCTAGCCATAAGGTACATGGTGGAAATTCCTGATTTCTGCATGTTGTCATGAAACTGCTTGCGACATTTCCACAGGATGCACTATAAATAGGGTGCAACGACATTGGAAGACTGAGAAAAGGTCAAAGTTCATGACATTTCTAGAAGGGATCTTCTAGAATATGAGGTGGCATCCGTATGGTTGGAATCCTACTCACTTCTCTAATTTGGTGAGATCATCCTAATCTATTTAACCATCTCTCTTTCTCCTATATAATGATGGATTTATCATGGAAAAGGTTAAGCAAGATTAAGAAAGCAAGAGCAAGCAAGGAATTAATGAAAGAATAGGCTGAGAATTGTGTGAAGGATTCTATTTCAATTGATGCTTGAGGTATTCATTGGTCCATCAAGTTATTATGGATCCTTTTCATGCAAGTTTGGAGCAAGTGTGTGTGTTGGAGCAAAGGGCCATCGAAAGGGAACCTTGCAACATCAAGGATGTTTGGTTGTATCTTCCACTTTTACATAATATAATACTGTGGCATGTTTCTTTCCCATATCATTTTATTACATGACTCCTTGATCACATGTGTAAGTTTTCATTGAATATACTATTGTTTCTTTCACTTTGGTTGGTTTGTGTTTCATTGCAGATCCAATATCACAAGAGCACCAAAGTGGAGAAGGGACAACAAAGATATAAGGAAGCGATATTCAAAGGTATGTATTTCATATCATGTTTGATAGTAAACTCAATGATTAAATCTTAGGGAAAGCGTCATGTCCTGTCTTGTTTTGTTCTAGATCCAGGTGAATCTAGGGAGATCAGTTTATGTCTGCATTCACTGATTTATCCAATAAAAATGTACCAAGATCTGATTGTAACCTGAAAAACCATCCAACATAGACATCTTCTGGGATCCAACTACCTTTTGCAGAATATATTCCATCTTAGGGAGAAGGTAGTTGTCCTTGAGGGATACTTTGTTCAAGTTTTGAAAATCCACGCACAACCTTATTTAGCCTCTCTTTTTCCTTACAGGAACTAGGTTGGCGACCCATTTCAAAAATCTTAAAGAAACAATAATTTTGGCTTCGAAGAGTTTCTTTACCTCTTGCTCAATTAGTGGCAACAACATGGGATTGATCCATATTATCTTTTTCTTGAAAGGTTTTTTGTCTTCTTTGAGAGGAATGACATGATGAATCACTTTAGTGTTGTATACTTTCAAGTCGTCATAACTCCAGGCAAAAAGGTCGGGAAAATATTTCATGAGTTTGATGTAGTCCAATTTGAATTCCAGAATGAGCGTCTTTGATAATTTGATTATCCTCGGATTCTCCTAGGTCCCTATGTTGCAATCCTTGACATCCTCATCATTCGTAGTGATCTTTGGATTTTTGGCCACATCATTTTCATCAAACAACTTTTCCAACGGAATCAATCCTTTGGGGATGATATTATTATTTAGCTGCACTATGTCCCTTCCAACTATCTGGTCCTGAAAGGGGTCATCGTTACCATGTGAAACTGCATTTTCATATTCTGCGCAACAACATTCATAATCAATGTTCACATTAGTGAACTCGTCGCTCATTTGGAGAAATCTCTCCACCTGTTTGTCATCCTCAAACACCTGCCAATACTTGATATTATCGGGCACCGCTAGCTTGCGTTTGACTTCGACCTCGTACTTTCTGTCGGGAAAAAATGGAATTTTAAAGATTGAATCTGAGGTGGCCAAGGCATACACAATTTGATTCTACCCCCTTGGGATCACTGACAAATTATACTCCAAGAATTCTTTGAGGAGTTCCATCACTAGGTTCCTGTATGCCCTCAATCTGGGGTGGTTGGACTGGTATACACCTTTCACTTGGTTTATGACGAGCTCAATGTCTCGGTGCACCACTATCCTCTTTGTACCAAATTATTTCAAAACTCTCAGTCCCAAAATCAATTCTTCATACTCTACCATGTTATTTGTACAATCAAAGGCGAGTTTGTAAGAGAAAAGTTTTGAGACAAACTTGGCAGGATTTGTCCATACACTAGCCCCTACTCCTTCCTTGCTGATGATCCATCGAAACTCATGTTACACATATCATTATCCATGTGGTTCCTCGGGTCTATGCACTCTTCTTCTAGTCACATGACTTTATCCTCAACAGTCATGACGGCTGACTGCTCTTCCCCTTCAAAACTCATGTCATTATAAAATATTGAGGAGCCTATCTCAATGTCGATAGAGTAGATAGCATGGTTATTCAGCTTGGACTTGATACTCACCATGTATTTGAGAAGCACCTCTCTGTACAATCATCTCTCTTGGCTGGAGACAAGAATGGTGGTGTAGGACATATCCATCTGTAGGGTCCCCTTCAATTTTGTGGCCCACGACCTAGACAATAGCATGCCAAATTTAGGGGGTATATCGGTCACTACCACATCCATAACCAGATTCTTAGAAGGGATTTGGGACAACGAAACAACCAAATATTTGATCAGACCCAAGCATTTCACTTTCCTTGAGTCGAAGGAGAAAAGATCCTTATAAGGCCTGGTGATTTCCAAACCTAACTCGTCCATGATCACCTTGGGCATGATATTGTGCGATGCGCTTGAATCCATCATGACGTTATGAAAAGTCATGTCATGGACCTTGAGGCTGACATAGCATGGGGGAACATCCTCAATATTGCCCATTTATTTGACGCACATATCAAACAAAATGGCAGGGTGATCATCCTTGATGTTCAGGGTGTCAAGAGTCTCACCCATCTTTAGCATTTTAATAATCTGATCTCGATACTCTCCTTTCTTGATGAGCTCGTTGAAAGGGACACAAATTTTAATCTTGGCCATTTCTTTCTCAAATTTAAAAGGGGGGGGAAATTTTTCTACCTCCTTGACGCCTATCTCCCAACTTGTTTCTGGCACTTTCCTTGGAACCTCCTCCTTCGACTTTCCCTTTTTAGTTGCATCCTTGGTCGGTTTGTGGAAGGGGTGTCCACCTGAGGTTCCCTTATGGGATTCATTTGCTGAGGTTTCACAGACGTATTTCTGTTCCTAAGGTTTTATTTCTTTTGGAACTGCATGATGGCATTGTGATAACCCTTCCTGAATTCCTCCATTTCCCAAGACAATGTGTCATCGGTTTCCAACATAATATCATCATTTTAGATCATGTATTGATCATGTTCTCATTTCTTCAAGAACACATGAGTTTCCATGTCATTGCAACAATGCATTTGATCTTGGATCATCTAATCAAAATATTCATCCACGTAATTGTTATGGAATGGGGGACTTATTTGTTGTTCGCCTTGGTCTCCCTGTTCCCTCTGCCTGATCTGTGGGACCAGACCTCTTATAAGGTTTTGATTTATGGGATGGAGGTCATGTTGTTCTTAGGCACTAGACTTATTTCGTACGGACATTATTTCCATCAGCTTCTCCATCGCCTTCACCATAAAGTCAAACTTGTCATCCGAGGGTCGAGAAGTCGATGGTTGCACATCTACTTGGGGTTTCTTCCCACCTCTATTGAAGCTTTATTTGATCTTTCCTGATGCCATCAGGTTTACTTCGACTTCGATTGAGTCACTCATCATGGTGTCTAAATTAGCAGATATCCTCTCCCTAAAAAAAAGGCGAAATCACTGTCAAAAGAGTCGATGTATCGAAGCTGTGCAGCCCCGGGAGGTGGTTGGAATTCTGCGGGGATTGAGTTGTAGACCCTCATGAAATGGGCCAAGAACTCTTGCACCATATCCTCTGATGCTCTCCTCATATTTTTGTACTACGTCAGTAATTGCAAAGGATTCTTTTTGTCTCCCCATCTAGCAATGAATGACGGATCAAATGCGGCGAAGTTGGGAATGCTTGCTGCTTGAAGGGCCTTAAACCACTTTCTAAAATCCCCCRAAAGACTCTACACGAACAACTAAATATTCATGTCTTCATGATCCACCTCTTCTATATCAAAAAAATCGTTGAACCGGTCCAAGTGCTTTTGGTCAGAGGTGTTTCCCTCAACATCATAAAACTTGATCCTTTGGTTGTAGTTCAGGGGAAAATCATGCAATTGGGTTGGAAGAGAAAGGGGGGCGAATCTGGAGGCCATTTCTCTATGGGGGTTTGGGATTTGTGAGATGTTTTGAGTGTGGACTATGGCATATTGCAGGATTTTGTTTTGTATCAGAGATCTAAACCTCTGCTCATCGAAGACTATATCATCCAAGATGGTTTCTGATTTAGACCTGAACAAAGTTTGTTCGAACAGGGTGTCAAAATCGAGGTCGTCAATGCTTTGTAAACCTTCCTTGGGTAAGGATAAGTTTATGTCCAGGTAATAGAACGAGTCTAGAACCTACTCCCTTACCCTACGCAGAAGTTTCTATGGATCACAGTCGGGCTCTACAGGGTTTGGGTCAAGATTGGCTCTGGTATAAATTGTCTTCGATGCCAAGGTTTCTCAGTCACACTACTCTTTGCTACTGGTATCTTTTACTGGAGTCGCTAGGGTAAAGGTTTCATCCAATGTATATGTTTGGCCCAATGTTACCCTCAAGGGTCAAAACTATATCTTTAGTCGTTTTCCCAGGGAAAACTTATTCAATTCCATCCTCGACAATGACACCAAAATGTTATCACTCTGTAAATTCATTCAGATGAGGAAACAAATGATAGAAGCAACCTACAAACCAACTTTAAGGACAAAAACTAGCCTTTCCTACCTAGAGAGGGCTCTCTTTGAGAATTCGTCTTTGCACAAGTTACGACTTTGAAACTGTTGGCTAGATTTAACATTCTCGTACAATATTTTTGGTTCTATTGGTGAAAGAAAGAAAGACCTTGGGCTATGGAGTCAATTTAAGAAAATGAAAGAAACAAATTACTTGGTGACTGAACTTGAGAGGATAAAGGCTAAGTAGGAAATGATCTTTCAGTTCAAAATCGTTGGGTGTGGTGAGAGAAGAACACATGAAGAAACTCAAAGTATCACTGGAGATGAATTCTGAGTTCACTTAGAAGAAAACACAATCGTCTAAATGGCAAAATCTAGAGCACTGTGCATTGAATTCTAGATTTAAATAATGTTCTGATTCAGAAAAAATTATAGATACAAATATAAAGAACACATGAAACACGTACATAAAGAGAAGTTACAATACATCAAACTGCTACCATTAGATATTTTCTTCAAAGTTTCAGGACATTTGCATTAGATATCAATCGAGTTTGAAAGATACATTCAATAGTCACTGTCTACACTATTTTTCCAACCAACTTGGATTACATTGCAAAGATGAAATATATAGACAAAGGTGTGCTACTTGGGCTACCCTACCCTCTAACTACTATCCCTAGAAATTAGGCTTTGACTATTCTTTGCTAGATGACTCTTCGTATGGCACTTTACTAAAAATAGAAATTGACTGTACTCAATCATACAATAACGATGTCTTTGCCATGACAGTTCAATCATCAACAAGATTTCGTTGTTAAGCAATGATGTGTTGATGATTTCCTTCAACAGGATCTCTGGACGATCAAATGCTCTGTCAGACTCTTACCCCCATCGTAACGGCCTTGATTTCTACCATGCGATCATTTGTTGGAGTGTGCATGTGGCAGATAACCCTGAGCTGTCGTAAGTGTTTCCAAGATGACAATGCCAGTAAGGGGAAACCACCTTTCTTCAACTTGTCGTGTGTCCAACATACACTTGTCCTTGGTAATAGGTGAGTCTCCAACATTTCATGTCATGTACTTTCCACGTGGGTACCTGTTAGAGTCCATACTTATTGGCAGGAAACACGACACATGGATAAAAAAACCATGCCACATTGAGAAAACAAAAATGGAGTCAATCAATCATGCTTCTGGCCTTGTCTGTAGTTTGGATATGCGAAGCATTCTCCCGAGGGACCAGTTACACCTTTTCAGATTCATCACTTGTCTTTGCAAAATTGCGTTCCCTTTCAGCCTCTTCTACGCACTGGATAGAGCTGCGTGGATGTTTTCCATGGTTAGTCCACAATCCTTGAAGTGCTTTGAAATTCCCTCTTATGACATCCTTTGTGCTTCACGTAGCTAGATGATTGTGTCTTGCGCTTCCATGAGCTACCTCTTGAGCCAAGTCACATTTCCCTCTTGGCCCTATGATGTTGATGCTTCAAGGGTCTTTTCTACTAACTTCTGTCTCAATTATCTATTTTCCTGGTACAACTCAACAATAGCAAGCTGTGATTGCTTTAGCTGTAGTGATGATTCACAAATATCTGTGGCTTCAATGTCTTTACTTCTCTTTCTACTACAGGTTTCTTGACTTGGATCTTTGATAAGTTCTATCCGAATGATACACATGAGTAATTATTCGACGAATGACTTTGCGCACGAATCCCTTGGGGCTTGGGCTTCCCCGGTCTATTTTTTATTCCTTGGCCTGCCCGTTTTTCAGGGTATCGAATGTTGGGGGCATAGGGATTACAATGTCTTCCCTTCTTCCGCCTCTATGTGATGAGTTGTTAAATTTCCTATGGGTAGAGGGGAATCTCCCTTGGGGTCCCTAGGGATGTCAACTGTGAGTAGAAACGAATCCCAGTTTTTCCCCAATTTTCACAACTCGTCAACTATCAACAATTTGATTAGTGATACATGAGATAGTTTCTTCTTCGGATACTTTGCTTCAGCCCGGATGCTGTCTTCCATTTCTCGAAGGCTTTGGTGCAAGAATAAAGGCAGATTTAACGATATCCTTCCTGTGAAATGCATAAAAAAAATGATGTGATGTGGGTGTATTCTTTCAAACCTTCCTTTACAAGTGAAATATTTCCTAATCGCCCTTAGGAGATTTCAAAAAGGATCTTGTAGATATCGACTTGGGATGCCTGCTTCGACCTTCCCATTTAAACATTATGGTTTGATAAATTCCTCATAGCATAGCATGTTCAAAGGCATTCCTTTATACCACCTTTCACCATGTGGAGGGATCTCCATCGCGGCTGACAAAGTTTCCTCCGTCACCTTGAATGTATTACCTACAATTACCACACAGAGCTCGTTGAAACTGAGAGCGAACCGTTCTTCTAGTTTCATGTTAAATCCTTGGATTTTCTTACAAAAGAACATGCACCAGACTTGTTCAAAATATGCTTTGACATCCGGGTCTTCATTTACCAATTCCAATCTTTGAGGCTCAGGCCCCACATTCCTGCCACTTTGTGCCCCTTTCCTTATGTTCTGGGATATTTCCATGGTGCAATGAGTGTTTGTTCTGCGCACACGATTTATTTAGCGTGGAACCAAAGAAGTAACCTCGATCGACCCAGATTTGTGACATAACTGATGGAAATTTGCTTCCTCGTGGCGAGAAATTCAGGGCTCACGGGAAAAATTATAGATAATGCATAAACTTGGATGGTGAATAGAATACATGAAAAGCAACTGACATTTATAACTTGACCAAGGAGAGATGGAATCATGACAGTGGGCATTGAATCCATGGTGACTAGAGTTTTTGAAGAAGGTAGAATATTTGCGCAACACATCTGTGCGACAGGTACACTTCAGAGTGTGTAAAGTACAACTGATAAGAGCTCCAGAGTATACGTAATATGAGCGCCATGATTTCTCATCCTTTATGAATTCATAATGAGCTGATGATGGCCATTGCACCTGCTGACGTGACTCCTATTTAACAACTTGCATCGACTTTTGGAACGTAAAACCTCTTCTTTCTAACAACACCCGAATCTTTTGGAAAAGACCTTTACCACTTACACATGTTTTGATCCCGATGTCCCTTTTGGACTCCAAGGGCCAATCGACCACTTGCTAACTTCGACCCATTTTTTGTTTGGTACCTGACCTCACACGCTTTGACACACATACCATGACTCGACTAAGACTGACTCTAACTGAAAAAATGATGGCGCTAACAAATATACCACTTGCATTTTATGGTTAAAAAGGATTAAATTTCTCTATTACTGATTCACCCCCCCTCTCAGTAATCCAACATTCACAACCATATTGAAAGAGGTAGGGTTTCACGACACTATATCTCTTCTATTCCTTTTCTCTTTTGTCCCTTTACCAAGGGTCAAGGTTTTCAAGGTTCCTCCAAACAGGGGTTTTCCTTGTGTTATATATCTCTAATATATGTGTAGGGTCAAACAATAGTATGTGACCCAATATCTCAGGGAACCAAATAAGGAGGCTCGATTGTACCCTTAGTCATATTACCAAATTACCTAGGTACTAGAGAGTATCTTCCCGAGTGTCGTTCTTGGTGTCACTATAGCAGTTAGGTGACAGATCGATTGATCTAGAGATGGTTTTATGAGACCTAGTGGAATATTGATATACCTGATAATATGTGGGAGTGATGTTTGTGTACATATTTTTTCTGATGCAATACTACTCAAAGGGGTACCAACACTACAACAAAATAGGAAATTAGCACCTAAAATAGCACCAAAATTTAGTGTATTGTACTCCATGAATTGGACACCTTTTCTGGCACAAAACTGGGTGCAATATGGAATTTTTATAATTGTTCCAGATTTAGCACCAAAAAAATAATTCCAAGAATAGTGCCAGGATTAGTGCCAGAATTAGCGCCAGGTTTAGTTCCAATTGTTGCTTCCAATTTTGCTTCTAATATTCCTTCCAATTTTGATTCCATTTTTGCGTTTGGTTTGGATTCCCGTTTTATGTCCAATTTTGCTTCTGATATGGCTTCGATTTTTTTTTCTAGTTTGGCACCAGGAATAGCACCAGGTGTTGCCACCAATTTTTCTTCTGATATTCCTTCCTATTTTTCTTCCATTTCGACTTCTAGTTTGGCTTCTAGTTTTGCTTTTGATATGGATTCCAATTTTGCTTCCAATTTGGATTCTAGTTTGGCTTCCAGTTTTACATCTAGTTTTGCTTCTCGTTTTTATTCTGGTTTCACTTCCAATTTTTCTTCCATTTTTGGATCTGGTGTGGCTTCCAATTTTGCTTCCAAAAATGCTTCTTGTTTTGCTTACAGTTATTAATTTAATATGTTTTATTTAAATTTAATTAGTTAAATATATCATATCTCTTAAATAACTTATATGACTATACAGTAAGTCATATAAATGCATTTGAAATATTTTATAGGATAACATTTATAAATAATTTTTTATGGAAATAAACATCCATACAAATTAACAACATCATTATACTTATTAAATATCCATCAAAATAGAATCTACAACATCCAATATATAAAAAATACCAAGATAATTATTATAACATGATCATCATCTATAATTAAAACAAGTGAGTCAAATATCTATAATTTAAGTGAATTTGACAACATCCATCATGAGCAGTAAGTCAAAACCATCATACATAATAAATGTGCATCCAAAAATTATCAATCACTTTCAATATATAAAAATTGATGAGTCAATATTGATTACATCATCATCATATATAACTAAAACAAGTGAAATTGAAATATATATGCCAGTAGATCAATATCATCTAAATATGATACATGTCCAACAGTCGACATAAGTCAAAATGATACATCATGTACAAATGATATAAATAAAAATGATAAATTATGTCAGACAAAATGATACAAGTCAATATGACACGTCATGTCCAAATGATATAAGTCAACTTGAAACATGTAAAAATGATACAACTCAATAATATGGTACTAGAGGCTGTGAAAATGATACATATGATAGTAACCATGAAAAGAGGCATTATAAAAATATATAAAAAATGATCCATGATGCAGTCTATATGATCATGAATGTCACTGGCTTCTACCAACAACTTCCTCAACATCATCATCACCATCATGATCATCTTCATCTGCAATGGAAATGACATCATTGTCATCTGTATCTATGTCATCATGAGCATCATCTTCCATATCAACATTGGACCCAACATCATGATCTAGATCTATTTGTTGAGGATGATATAGATCTTCTGGAAGATCCTTGTTCTACAAAAACAAACATTTATAATGAAAAGTTATTATTTATTTCCTGAAATAATTAATTTCTCTATTATATATATAATATTACAACATATGAAATGAAACGATAATCACATTACATCATACCAAAGTTCACATATGATAATAAAATATCAAATACGTTACATCTAAGATGCCATTCCAATGATGTAAAACATTCAACAATTCTAATAAATGCTAGTAAAGATCATAAAAAAATGCTATGCCTATCCTTTCCTTGCCTTTCCTTGACATGCCATTCATTTCATTGACATGCCTTGCCTTGACATGCCATTCCTTTCCTTGAAATGCCATGCCTAGCCTTGCCATGACTTGTCTTGACAAGCCATGCCTTTCCTTGACATGTCTTGCCTTGCCTTGACATGCCATGCCATACCTTTCCTTGACAAGCCATGCCTTTTCTTGACATGTCTTTCCTTGCCTTGACATGCCATGCCATGCCTTTCCTTGAAAATAATTTCCTTGCCTTAACATTCCTTTCCTTGACATGCCATGCCTTGATTTGAAATTCCTTTCCTTTCCTTTTCTTGCCATGCCTTTCCCTGACATGCTTTTCCTTGAATTAACATGCCTTTCCTTAATATAACTTTCCTTGCATTGACATGCCTTACCTTGACATGCCATGCCTTGCATTGACATGCATTTCCTTGAAATTCCATGCCTTGCATTGACATTCCTTTCCTTACTTTGACATGCCATGCCTAGCCTGTCCATGCCTTGCCTTGACAAGCCATGCCTTGCCTTGAAATGTCTTGAATTTCCTTTCCATGCTTTTCCTTGACAAGCCATGCATTTCCTTGACATGTCTTTCCTTTCCATTCCATGATTTTCGATGCATTTTCATGCCTTACCATGACATGCCTTGCAATGCCTTGCCTTTCCATGCATTCCCTTTCCTTGCCTTGCCATTCCTTGCATTGAAATGCCTTGAAATTCCTTGCCTTTCCTTGCCTTTACATGCCTTTCCATGACATGCCTTGCCTTGCCTTGACATGACTTGCATTGACAGACCTTTCCTTGCATTGACATGCCTTGGATTGACATGCCTTGGATTGAAAAATCTTTCCTTGCCTTGCCTTGACATGCCTTTCCCTGCCATGCCTTTCCATGCCATGCCTTGACATGTCTTTCCTTTCCTTGACATGTCATTCTATTCCTTGCCTTGAAATTCCATGCCTAGCTTGGCCATGCCTTTCCTTAAAAATCCATGCCTTTGCCTTGATTTGTCTTGCCTTGCCTTGCCATGCCTTTCCTTGACAAGCCATGCCTTGCCTTGAAAATCCATGTCTTGCCTTGACATGTCTTACCTTGCCTTGACATGCCATGCTTTTCCATGCATTTTCATGCCTTGAAATTCCTTTTCTTTCCATGAATTCCCTTGCCTTTCCTTTCCATGTCTTGTCTTGACATGCCATGCCTTTCCTTGACATTCCTTGCCTTGCCTTTCCTTTCCATGCCTTTCCCTATCATGCCTTTCGTTTCCTTGACATGCCTTGACTTGACAGATATTGCCTTGAATTGACATGCCTTGCCTTTCCATGCCATGCCTTACATTGATATTCCTTTCCTTGACATGACATGCCTTGCCTTGCCTTGACATGCCATGCCTTGCCTTTACAGGCCATGCCTTTCCTTGACATGTATTTACTTTCCTTAACATGCCATGCCTTGCCTTTCCTTGACATGCTATGTATTTCCTTGCCATTCCATTCCTTGTTTTTCCATGCCTTTCCTTGCCTTGACATGCCATTCCTTTCTTTGACATGCCTTTCCTTTCCTTGACATGCCAAACATGCTCAATTGGAAGTATTGGTTGACATACATTCATCAATTGAGACTTGAACCAGGGACAAATGCTTCAGTTTGCAATCCAGAAAACATTATTGTTCAATATGTAAGCGTTGAGGTTGTAATCATGTACAAAAACATTTATGAAGAACTATATGTTTATGAACAATGCTTGTATTGTTCCATAATGGTTTCATGAGATCTTCTTGGGATATGGAACCCCAACACTGTAAAATGGACCAATGTGCTTGATAATCTATATGTTGTCAATTCTAGGGACACTTTACTTGATGTTGGTCACTTCATAAAATTTTGAGCAACATGAAAGAGGCTAAGACAACCCTACACATTGTTACTGCACAATGTCCTACAATATAAAACCAAAATATAAGGCAGAAAATTATCGTGCCCAAAAGAGAAAAGTTGGAAATGAAAATGAAAACCCCCAAAAAAGGACCTAGAAATTATAATAAATTAAATAGAAACCTTAAAACTAAAAAATAGTGTTGCAAATGCAAATTTAATATTCAAAAAGAGGGTTGGAATTTGGTCTTTTATGAAAATATATGAGGGTTGAAGATATAATTTTTTTTAAGCTTAAAACAAGATGACAATTTTGGATTTTGTCATGAGGGATGAAAATACAAGTTTTTAATCTTGAGTATGAGTTGTAAATGCATGTCTAGAAAGCCTAAAAGAGGGTCAAAAAATTTAATTTCAAGAAAGATCATTCTCTTTAATAATTTATCCCATAAGGAAGCCAAGAAACAAAGCTTGAAGAGTTTTCTTCTTGACTCCCAAAGGAGGGAAAAAACCAACAATGCAAAAAAATGAAAGAGCATAAAAAACTAGTGATGTGAATGGCCATAGAAACTATGCTCAAGATATGCAATACATTATGCTCAATTAATCTATCAAGTAGAGAATGGAATGCTTGGACAAAAATGAGGTTGTGGAAGAGAGTTATAATAACCCCACAAAGTTATCATCCAAGGTGAAATCCCCTTTTAAAATAATTAGGGAACATTTAGGGAGGGCTCTAATAGTGTTTCTCTATCTATAGTAGGAATCACAAGAAATTCTCACTTGTATCCACTCATGCAAAACCTAGAAGAGGTTTATAATTTTACCTATTAAAAATTATAATCATGTATAATAGTTGGGGATTAGGCTTTAGTGTTGGGTAGGGATACATGAAACTTCATCCTATGGGAAAAACTTTGGGTAGGAGGAGTCACTTAGAGTAACAAACCAACTAGTCTAGGGTCCCATTGCATACCAATGCTAATAACAATGCATACCATAACATACCATTGCATACCATTGCATACCATTGCATACTAATACCAATGCATACTAATACCAATGCATACCAATACCAATGCATAGCAATACCATTCCATACCATTTCATACCAATACCAATGAATACCATTGCATACCAATACCATTGGATACCAATACCATTGCATACCATTGCATACCATTGCATACCATTGCTTACCAATGTCTCATCTAACCATGTCAAATTTCGACCTAACCCCTAACCCCTAAGACATTGAACCTTAAATCCTTAAGCCCTAATCCCTAAACCCTTAATCCCTCAACCTTAGTTAATCACTAATCCCTTAACAAAAAAGTGATAAATCCCCTAACCCCCAATCCATCGACCCTTAAACACTTAAAACCTAATCTCTAATTGCTTAATCCATAAACTGCTATGCCCTAAGCACTTAAACATTAATCCCCTAGCCCATATTAATCCCTACGCCATTAAATATTAAACTATCTAACCCATAAGCACCAAATCCCTTATCTATTGACCCTTAATACCTTAAACCCTAACCCCTAATCCCTTAAAACCTGACTCCTAATCCCTTAACTAGTTGTAGAAGTCATAGAGAGTGAATAGAGTAGTTGAAATGTTTTCACAAATTAACATAAGGAATATGGATTCTTGGATTTTGTTTTTCAAATGCAGTGACTGAGGGAATGGTGGTTGTATTAGATATTTGATAAACACGAGTTTGGGTGTGAGAAATGTTTTTGTTGACATAGAGCCCGACTATCCCACTCTTAAACAACTGGATTCATGTAGATATCCTTTAGAGATACCAACAATTCAAAGTTGTTTTTGTAAAATTCCTACTAAATTTTCTTTAAATTTTTCTTCTTGTACTGTTGTTTTGTTCTCAATAAATCATTGACTAGTGTAAGGAAGTTACATAAAAAGTAGATGTTCCCATATGTCAACTTGGGTAGAACTCCACTTGTTTAATATGTCAACAAACTATAAATTCCAAAACAATGCCCAAGATAGCAAGGTTAGTGAGGGTGCTTCCTCCAATGCAATAACCAACTCATCAAATGATGGATCTCAAAGACATGTGTGCTATAGTTCCCCTTTGGTTTTAATAAAAACCCCATTAAATATATGGATGCCCTCAAAATGTGTGCCATTACTACCAATGCATGTACAAGCAACCATATCTCCTCAAACCAAGAGCCAAAAGTGGGACAACCTAGGAAAATACGCATAAAGGGTGAAACATACCACTAAAACAATCCAAACAAAACCCCAAAACCATCTGATAGAGCATGAAATATTGTGCTAATACCATCAATCATCTCAAAACCATGGGGCACTCTAGATCTGTGTGCATGGTAGTTAGGCCTCCTCAATAAATGTTCGAAGATGTAATGACCAAGGGAGAAGTCCATGATATGAGTCAACCAACCTCCTTGAAATCTCAACCACATGCTAAAAATAGGGCCCCAAATATAAGGGACTCCTCACGAATATATCTCAACCATCGAATGAAAAACTCACTTTCCAAGGCATGCACCTTAGTGATATGTGCCCTAGAGTGAGGGCACAATATCTCAAGGAGTATCAATCAATGGGAAATGAAATTTAGGGAAAAACCTTAGTTGATGGGTATCCCTCTCCATGAATGTGCTAAGGGTAAAAAAAGAGTGAACCATATATGTGAGACCCTCATTAAGAACATTTCTCTATCAATATCCACACGTAATATGAAAGCCTCCAAATATGCAAAGATTCCCCAAGAGATGATGCTAAATGAAACAATAAGTATCAAATCCACAACCGATAGCCATCAAGACACAGATCCTCCAAACACAACTTGCTTGGGCTGGGTCTTCAAACTAGTACAATGCCTACTACAATATGAGGGGTAACATGTAGAATAGGTCATCCATATGTAAGCCAATTGATTTAGGAGACCGCTATTGCAAGATGAGGCAAGAGGGAATATTTAAGATTTGCTAGCGAAATTGCAAATGACAAAATGTCATGCTTCAAGCAATTAAAAAAAAGCCTTTGTGAAAAGAGGGATAAGTTGGCTCATGTGGTAGATCAAAGCACTATATATATACTGCCAAATGAAGCACTGTTACACCACAGATGGCCTTCGTGCATTTTTCAATGGAAGACATCATTACTGCATGTATCTCACAATGATTTGAATAAGCACATATCTCACAATGATTTGAATAAGCAAATATCTCACAATGATTTGAATAAACAACTTTGTTAACTTCATTCTTTTTGTATTGTTTGCATTTTAATGTTGGGCATAATTTTTTTATTATGTTTTATTAAGAACTAAGCATAAAATAATTAAAAAAATAAAATATTTTAATCACCTAGAATTAGGTGAAAATTTAATAAAGTAAAGTTCAATTTTAGTTTCCTATTTCATATAAAAACATCAATATTCAGTATCAGTGATTTCACTAAGTCTTAAAACCTTCCCATACCATCAATGCATTCTCCTAGTCTAACCATGTAAAATTTCATCGCATACAATCACATTTTGAAGAAATTTCAATGTTGGCCCCATTCACTTCTCATTGTGTCGGGTCAGTTGATGACACTGTAGATGAGAGTGTTGGAAGACATTCCATGACATTTCAAGAGATTTCCGACCAAGATTTTGTAGATGGGAATGAAAAATGATGAAAATGATCAGACCGCATAATGAAGGTTCATGCAAACGTGGAGGATGTCGAAGATAATGTAGGGATGTCAGACATCCTTGACTCTTGAAACCCTCACATACCATCAAGGCATGTGTCTCGTCTAACCATGTACAATTTCAACCTAATCCCTAACCCCTAAGCCATTGACCCTTAAAGCCTTAATCCCTAATCCCTAAACCATTAATCCCTCAACCTTAGTTAATCACTAATCTCTTAACACAAAAGTCCTAAATCCCTTAACCCACAAGCCATCGGCCCTTAAACACATAAACCCTAATCCCTAATCCATTAATCCATAAACCCCTATGCCCTAAGAACTTAAACATTAATCCCCTAGCCCATAATACCTAGGACATTAACCATTAAACTACCTAACCCATAAGTGAAAAATCCATTATCTCTTGACCCTTAATCCCTTAAACCATAACCCCTAATTCCTTAACCCTTGATCCCTATATCCCAAATCCCTAAATCCCATAATACTCAAAGCCCCTATCCACTTAACCCCCAACACCTCAACTGATTAACTATTTAGGAACATCTGGCGCTAAACCCCATTCACTGCTCACCGTGCGACATTGGTGGATGACATTGGTGATGGGCATGTTGGAAGACGTTCCATGACATTTCAAGAGAGTTGCGACAAGCATTCTGTAGATGTGAATGGAAGATGATGACAATGAGATTGCATGATGAACGTTGATGCAAAAATGGATGATCTCAAATATTATGTGTGGAAATCAGGTATCCTTGAGTCTTGAAACCCTCTCATACCTTCAAGGCATGTGTCTAGTCTAACCATGTCAAATTTCAACGCACACCGGAACAATTTGAAGAAATTTCGAAGTTGGCCCCATTCACTGCTCAATATGCAACATCGATGGATGAAATTGGTGATTGGTGTGTTGGAAGAGGATCCATGAAATTTCAAGAGAGTTCCTATAAATCCCTAACTCCCCTAACACCTGATCCATCGACCTTTAAATCCTTAATCCCTAATCCCTAATTAACCCTTAAGCCCTCAACCTTAGTTAATTACTAATCCCTTAACACAAAATCCCTAAATCCCCTAACCCCTAAGCCATCAACCCTTAAAAACTTAACACTAATTCATAAACCCTTATTCCCTAAGAAATTAAACATTAATCCCCTAGCCCATAATCCCTAAGCCATTAACCATTAAACTACCTAATCCATAAGTGCCAAATCCCTTAGCTATTGACCCTTAATCCCTTAAACCCTAACCCTTAATCCATGTATCCCAAATTTATAAACCCCATAATCCTCAAATTCCCTATCCACTTAACCCCCAACACCTCAACTAATTAACTATTTAGGTTAATCTGGCTACATTCGACGCTACTTCTAGTGCAAATTCTGGCACTAACTGGGGCACTAAATCAGGCGTTGAAAGGGGCATTATTTCCATCACTAAAGAGGGTGCTATTTATGACGTTAAATGGGGCACAATTTTCGGAGCTATTACTGCCTAATTTAGTGCCTAAATGTTTTGGTCAGTGCAAGAAACACCATAAATAGCTCCATCTCGATAAATAGTTGCTAGTGGGAAAATCCCCCCTTTAACTATACCCAGGTTTAAGATATAGACAGAGAAAATGACCATCTAAAAGTCAATCTAGTTTCTACTCTACCCCAAACATACCAAACAAAATGAAAAGAAATAAATAAGAGATAAGATCAATAACTATACCTTTTATCCCACGTCTAGTGATGATCTCCTCAAGCTCTATAGTTCCAAAGACTGCAAGTCTCCTCCCAAGGATGACCTGCATCCAAAACTAGGCAAACAAGGACTATAATCATGTTATTTATATTCATGAGTTAGGGTTAGATATCAAATGCTATGTATAAATCAAAGAAAATACACAAAACATCATCATTTGGGACAAGGAAAAGAGATTCTTTTATTTATCAAACAAAGACCGAAACTTACAATCTGTGTCAGCCACCATTCCACAAACCTGATCCAGGCTCCTCTTTACAATGCTCCAAGTGCACCTTCAATAGGCCTCTTCTTTCAATATTCTGATCACCTCAAGGGAAGGGAATGGATTGAATGAAAGAAGAAGGGGTTGAAGAGGGAATGCAGAGGCAGTATCTCACAAAAGGTAACAAAATCTTGGGCAAGGAAGGGAAGTGAAATTGGGTAGAGTTTCATTGTTCTTATGCTTAGATATCAAATGAGGCCCCAACAACTCCTTTTATATGACAAAAGTATGGTTATTTGGTTGGGGGACAGTCTATAGTAGGTGAATCGGTTGGGAAACCTTTAATAGCCCGTGAATTTCACTGAATTCCTCACAAATTTTTAATTTTTGCAACTTTTGCAAGCACACGCAGGTTGTTTAGTGTGAAACAAGCATATGTACACAAGATTTCTAGCATGCAACAAGCATATGTATGTAGGATTTAGTGGTGCGGGGTGCGTACATGCTCTAAAAAATGGTCTTTTAAGAAGAGCTCCTCAACAGTGCTTTGGAAAAATATGCAAGTAAGAGGGCCAAGGCCATGTATGCATGAATAGGGAATTTTAGGGCTATAACAGATGCCCCTTAATGTGTGAGGTCAGAAGAACAATTGATGGCTGAAATAAATTACAACATATTTACCAATGTACAAAATCGAGTGAGCCCGTGACCAGATTTCAGGAGGTGCCATCTGCAAAACAACAATTGTCTCTCTTAGGTGGGCATACCCATGCTCAGGATGAAATGAACCATGGATGCCAATAAAATACACTGCAGATCCATGTCATATAACTATATAAAGTGTAGTCGTGAGAAATACACAACAGATCTACATCTCAAAATTAGTCGAAGATATACAACTATAATATGCATCTTCAAGAAGTTAGTGACGCCTACGGCTGGAGATGAGGTCTTCATAGCTCAATAAATGAATTCAAGATCTTCAAAAATCAGGTAGGAGTACAATGGGAGTGTATAACTCACTACCCTGAGGTCTTCGACATTTCTTTGAGAAAATACATGAATATCTCGATGATAAGGCGAAGAACTCCGTTGATTTCGAATCTGGACTTGACTGGACTCTCGGGATGGTCGACTCATGAAAGTCAAGAGACAAATTGCAGAAATGTTGAAACAGGTTGGGTAAAAATTCCCTTGGACAAAAGCACGAAAGATGATCAGACTCAAGCAGCATGACATTAACATAAGTTTGTGATGTTGGAGGCAATGCAAAATATCCATGTGTTTGGAAGAGTAACCAAACGAAAGAGGACACAAATCTATGTAGTGAAAACAAATTACTAAGGTCATATTAGATCCCAATGCTTGACGAACAAACACAAGGATTTTTTTTTGTCCAGGGGTGATATCTTTGGTGCCGAAAAAATAATGTATATTTCCCATCCCCTCTTTTTGGAATATTTGATCTTTTTTTTCAATTTTTTAAGAGCTTGAAAAAGAATAAAATAATGCTACATTACAAAGGATGAATGAGTGTTGCAACAAGCAAACCAGTTCCAAGAACATGGAACACACCGATGATCATGTCAAGGAGACATGTGCAGGATAAGGACACTCGGGGAAAATTCCTCCATGGGTCAAGGTGTTAGGTTGCAGAGGAAAGAAGTGTTGTAAGGAATGCGTATAAGGAATGCTTCAAAGGTTAAGTTGAGAGAAACATGGAGCCGAAATTAGGCCAAAGACGCAAAGATGAGACTCGCTAATGCGATTAAGCAAGACACAATGAGACCCCTTCTAAGTAATTTTTACGAGCCCAGAGAAGGTAATATCAGTAGTTTTTTCACGTTTAGAGAGTCTGAAAAAACACAAAAGAAGACTCCAGGGAGTAACTTTTTCAGAGATAGTCTAGTCGGTTTGAAAAAGGGTTAAACTTGCACCGAAAATACGTCTATTCAAAACCATTTTAATGAGTGTGACAAAGACAAGATCACTCGAAAATATTTTCAATTTTAAGGATTCTGAAAAGAGCTTAACTATGGACTCACAACCTTTCTCCGAGTTTAGTATCCCTAGCCCGAAAAAGCATAAAAGTAACTGAGGAGAACTCTCCCGACGAGAAAAATCTCCCAAGGCATACCTTCTATAGTGGGAAAACCCCTTTACGGACTACACTAGGGTTCTAAAGTGCAGGTAGAGTTAACCATCTAAAGTATCCTACTTTTTATCAACTATCCCGTCATTACCCCATAATCATACATAAAAGACAAAGTATAGGGATCTGATAGGAATACCTTGAACTCCTCATCTGGTGTCGATCCCTTTGCGCTCGGTTTCTTCCCGACTGTAAGTCTCATCCCAAGGCTGACCTTCATTCACCAAAAGACAAACAAGAAACTACAAGCATGCATTCTACATATGGATTAGTGGGTTAGACATCATAATCAAGAAATATAAACAAATCACGAAGATTGAAGACATCATTCGGCAAGACAAAAAAGTACTTCTTTATATTAATCTCACAAAATTCATTTACAACATGAGACCGATACCACTCCTCGAATGCAGTCCCGGGCTCCTCTTCACCATGCACCAACTGCTTCCACGTATTCTTCTACTATTCAGTTCTCTCTAGGGAAATGGCAAGGATTTGCAAAGGAGAAAGAAGGAATTCTGGCTCAAACTCACAATGTGGTTGCAAAATATTGGGGAAAACAAGGAATATTGAAATGGGTAGAGTTTCTATGCTCTCTTGCTTCTTCTTGGAATGGGGCCCCAACACCTTATTTTATAGGAAAAAATAGATAGTAACGGTTGGGGTGACTGGATGTGGGTGGTCAACTGATTAAGTAACGACCCAAAAACCTGTATCCCTTTTCAATTTTCATTTTTCGCGATTTTTTGTGAGTGTACGTGGGCTGTAGTGGTGCAGCAATCGTGTGTACACGGGAAGTAGTGGTGCAGGGCATGCACACCTTCAAACCAATGGTTTTTAGAACAGTTGTTCAGTGATGACTTGTCAAATATAGCAAGTAAGGTGGCCTGATGCCAGGTATGCATGTTTGGTGCAACTTAGGGTTATAACAAATTTCCCCTAATGTGTGAGGTCAGTGTTACACCTCAAAATTACTCACTTCGATAGTGTCACAAGTGTCTTCATTACAAGTGTTGTAAGTGTCGCATATTATCCCCAAATGTCACATATTGACTACAAGTCTTGCAAGTGTCACAAACATCATACTGCCATCTTGCCCATGTCGTGCCTCTAACGACATAAAAAATAAACTTAAGACACCTCAAAGACTAGTTTTGAAGAAGATAAATCATTTGACAGGGAGTACAAACATTTTTCCACTGAAAGAACCACTAAAACATGGATTTTGGAGAGGAGCGCTCCCCTACCCACTATTAGGGAGTGCTGGCGCCCTCTGAGCCTCTTTGGGGGAGTGTTTCAGTGCCCTGTGCACCCTTTTGGGGGAGCACTACCCTTTTCTGAGCATGTTTTGGGTTTGTTGAGACAAATAAGGGAAGAATCCCTCAATTCCTGAAGGTAGTTGGATTCAAATAGATGGTCAAGGGATGATCTTAGGGAATATCCTCAACTGAAGGAGAGGAATCCTCAACTTATCCCAAAGATCTCTCAGGTGGTTGGGCCTCTCCAAGGTTATATAAGGATGCCTCCTCATGGTGAAAGGGGGGATGGAGATTGAGAATTACATCAAACTTATGATCTCATGAGTGAGATGTCATAAAAGAAATCAATGGAGATTACTTGAGCAAAGGGGTTGGACAAGGAGAACTAGAAGAAGCTCCTACACCTTCATTCAAAGGATTGTAAGTATTTTTACTTGTTCTCATTAATATAATAAATGCTTGGCCTGTTTCTTTCAAACTTATGCTTGTTCCATATGAGTTTGTCTATAGTAGATGGATCTATATTTGAGCTAATCTCAGTAGAGTAGGAAGTCCATTGTATATTTGTTTGTCCTACAAGATCTATCAGGGAGCTCAGGATCGAAGCTCAGCTAGGACTTTGCAAGGACAAACATCGCTAATAAGGTACACATCTTTCTCCTTCTCTTTCATTTATTAGCTTGATTAGATCTAAAAGGAAGTCAGTGTCCATGTTAAGCACTTTTTTGTCTTGGCCTTAGGATTCTAGAGAGCAAGAGGGAATCCACTTGTCTACAAGGGGATTCACCTACAACAGTCAGAAGAGAATCTGATGGCCAAAATACATTACAAATATTCACCAATGTACAAAGCGAGTGAGCCCAGGGACCAGAGTTCAGGAGGTTCCATCTGCAAAATAACAATTTGTCTCACCGAGGCGGGCATACCCATGCTTGGGATGAAATACAATCATGGATTCTAATCAAATACACTGCAGATCCATGCCATATAACTATACAAAGTGTAGCCACGAGCAGTACACAACATATCTACATCTCAAAATCAATATATATACATGTATAGTATCCATTTTCAAGAATCTAATAACACCTGATGGCTAGAGATGAGGTCTTCAGAGCTCGAGAAACAACTTCAAAATCTTCAAAAATAAGGTAGGAGTGTAATATCAGTGTACGACTTCACTACCCAGAGGTCTTTGACGGCTCGTCAGGAACAAACAAGAGGATATTGATGATCATGCAGATAAATTGATTGATTTTGAACAAGGACTTGATTGGTCTTTCAGGGTGGCCAGGCATGAGAACAAGAGACAAACTGTAGAAGGGCTGACTCAAGCTTAGTAAAACTTTCCTTAGATGAAATCACATCAAAATATGAGACTCAGGTAGCATGACATTGACACAAGTTCATGATGCAGGAGGCAACACAAACTCTCCATATGTTTGAAAGGGTGACCAAACAGAGGAGGACACGACTCTCTGTAGCGAGAACAACTTCCTAAGGTCATATTGAAGCCTAGATCTTAAGGATGTGATTTTTCCAAGGGTGACTCATTGTGCTGTCAACAAAAAGAAAATACTTTTCCCTTCCTCTTTTTGGGGTATATTTGATTTTTTTGTCTTTTTCAATAATTTTGGAAAGCTTGAAAAATAATAAAAGAATGTTATGTTACAAAGGAGGTACTAGTGTTGCAGACATACTAGTTCCAAGCGCAAGGAACACACTGATGCTCAGAGAAAGGGGACATATGCAGTAAAAGGACACTCGGGAAAATTCCTCCATGGGTCAAGGTGTCAAGATGCAGAGGCAAAGTGCTACAAGGTTTGCGTATAAGGCATGCTTTAGATGGTTGAGTTGAGAGAAACATGGAGCTGACATTAGGCCAAAGATGCAAGGATGAAAATGCGATTAATAAGACACGATGATAATGTCCTTCGATGTAATTTTAATGAGCCTAGAGAAGGTAAGCACGATGGTTTTTCATTTTTAGAGAATCTCAAAAAGCATAAAAGGAGACTCCATTGGGGTACCTTTTTCGAAGGTAGTCTAGTTGGCTCGAAAAAGGGGTAAACTAGCACCAAACAAACGTCTATTCAAAATCATTTTAATGAGTGTGACAAAGAAAAGATCACTCGGCCATCTTTTCATATTTAAGGAGTCTGAAAAGAGCTTAACTATGGACTTTGTAAGGGATGTTTTTATGGACCAATTTAACGAGTGTGAAAAATCAAGGTCACTCGGCCATTTTTTCAATTTTAGGGAGTCTGAAAAGAGCTTAACTATGGACTCCGTGGGGGTTCCTTTTTAGTAAATTTAGTCCCTCGGGCCCGAAAAAGGGTTAAATTTATACCTAAGAATACTCTTCTAGATAAACGAGGCTCCTAGAGTATACCTTTGTTTGTACAAATGGCCATCTGGACCAAAAAATGGGTAAACTACCGCTAGATAGATGTGCCTTCGAATTTTAGTTTGGCAAGCATGAAGGGAAACAAGATCGCTTGACAATCTTTTCATGTTTAGAGGGTTTGAAAAGGTCTTAAAATAAGAC
>ML826606.1:17522-54819 GCA_009831015.1 Picea engelmannii
TTTGAATATAAGGGGGGTTGCAGAGGAGGGGTGGAGTGTGAAAACGAGAAGCCCCAAGAGTTAAGGAGCAAGATCTGACTTGGATCAATGGGGAAGTCTTCCTGAGTCCATAAATGAAGTTGAAGCGTTTCTTGGAGATGCGTGAGGATTGAATTCTAAAGGAGGGAGGGAGGAGAGGGCTGGGAGTGGAATATTCTTTTGTTCCTCTCTTTCTAGAGTTTCCAGACTATGAATCCTGGTAAAATTTTCCATGTTTTGTTCAAGATAGGAATTTTTAAGGAGTTAGATCCCCACTCCCTGATTGTGCTTGAGATGTTATTTTTAACTCTTTTGGTTCTTCTCATGAGTTGATTGGCTTGGTTTCAGATGTCCTCATTGAATGGGCAGTTGTTTAAGAGGTGTTCCATGTTTTCTGCTTGGAGATGGAAGAGATGGCAAATCAAGGGGCCAATGAAACCTTGTTTTTGTATATTGTCCCAGGTTAAGATCTTGTTATGTAGGAGAAGCCATAGGAATGTAGAGATTTTGGGCCATAATTTTGATTTCCATATTGTTGTCTAGATGCTATCTTTTTGAAGATTTTGGAATTTCTCCTATAGAGCATACACCTCTTTGAGAGTGAAGCCACTGTGAGGTGTGTATCCCCATCTGAGAATGTCCGGGTCTGTGCTTTTGTGGATTCACCTTTGGGATGTTGCTTGATTCCAGTGTTGCAGGTCACATTCCAATGCAACCTGGAGCTCATAATGGGTTGATTTCTACCTTCGCCAAGGAGAATTACTAGGAGTATCAGTCCACAAATCTGCTACTTTGAGAGTGGTGAGATATTGTATGTGATTAGCATAGGAATGTAGAGTTTATTTTGATTGAAGGGGTGGAAATTGTTGCTAGAAGTCTGTCCAAAATAGGGTATTCTGGCCATTGTGAATTTCCCAGAAAGCATGTTCCTGAATGAGTGGCCTATTTTTCCAAGCCACATTCCAGATGTTGGGGCCTTGAATTTTCTCCCGCATTCTTATGAGATGGATTTGATGTGTATTTGGGGCATATTTTCATTTCCATAGTTTGGCCCAAATAGTTTGGCCCAAATCTCCGTTGGAGTTTTGAGCCATCTCCACCAAATGCTTGCTCCCATAGTGTTGTTTAATTTCCCTAGGTCCCGGAGGCCCAGTCCACTTGAAGATTTAGGATTGCATACCTTGTCCCAGCTAATGAGGGCCCATTTTTTGTTTGGATTGTTTCCATGCCAGAGAAAGTTTCTTTGCATATTTTTTATTTTCTTTATGACTGAAAGGGGGGTGGCTAAGGTTGAGAATAGGTAAGCAAGGATGGCTTGAAGGACTGAATTTAAGAAAATGATTTTGGATGGAAGTTTGAGGGATAGAAAGGTCCAAGTGCTAAGCCAATTGGAGATGGAGAGTAGGAGGGAGTCCCAAGAGATGTTTCTATCTGTTGAATCCGAAAGAGGGAGTCCCAGATAACGCGAGGGAAGAGTGCAGACAAGGGTATTCAAAAGTTGAGAAAGGTTCTGTTGGATTGCTACAGGAGTGTTAAAGAAGAAGAGCCGTGATTTGGCAAGATTGAAGGTGGTGCCCAAGGATTCACTGAAATCAGCAAGGATGGACCTTAATTTATTTGCATCTTGCAAAGTGGGGGTGTTCATTAACAATGTGTCATCGACAAATTGGTTGTGGGAGGCTGTTTGTAACCCATGAAGAGGGAGGCCTTGGAGGGAGCCATTTTGAATTGAGGCCTTGATATACCATCCTAGGTCCTCAGCTATAATGACAAAAAGGAAAGGGGAGAGAGGGTCGCATTGCCTTATTCCTCTTGTGGGGGAGAAGGGTTGAGAAGGGACTCCATTGACGAGGATTGAGAAAAAGGTTGAGGAAATGAGGTTCATTATCCAAGAGATCCAATCCATGGCTACCCATAGCTGAACTGGCCAGTGATCCGAGCCTACTTTCGGGAGGATGATGGAATCTACTAGGGGGCCTTCCAAAAGGAGAGTTTCTAAAATGAAAAAGTGATCGAGGCTGCATGTTATTTGTTAGTGACCTGATCTTTTGTTGGTCCAGGTGTAGGTACCATTGTTGTTTTCTATGTCTACCAGTCTGAGGTTATCTATGAGTTCCTAGAATTTTGCGTTGTTCTTCTCCAGGAATTCCCCCCCCCTCTTTTCTCCTCCAGTGTGAGAATCATATTGAAGTCACCCCCTGTAATCCATCATTTTCCCTTGGCTAGAGAGCCTAAGTAGGTCAGGCTTTGAAGAAAGAGGTATTTATCTTGGCTGATTTTCGGTCCATAAGAATTTGTAATCATTCCCTCCTTGTCCAAGCCCATGGCTTTGTAGTGCATTATGATGGTATATGGAGTGGAGAAGCCTTGATCTGGGATGTAATGAGACATAGTGAAGAATATTGTGAATGTATCAAGAATTTCTTGAGGAGTGTTATCCTTCCTTAAGGATTAATATATAGTGTTACCCTACCTCAATGGTTTTGTCTACATCCTTGTTTTCAGTATTTTGGTGAATGGTTTGGTTTTTATTATTAGTTTATTGTTGAAGTATATTTGCAGATTATTCAGGTACATAACACTTTATCTCTTTACATCTATCTACCCCCCTTCCCTTCCTACCCCCCTCCTCTCTCTCTCTCTACCCCCTTTATTTATCTCCCTCTCCCTCCCTCTCACACACTCAAACACTCCCTTTCTATCCCCTCTCTCTTTCTTTCTCTCCCCCCTCCCACATTCACACATTGTCTTTATTTCTCTCCCCCTCTCACACTCACACATCCTCTCTCTGACTCTCACACTCTCATACACTCTCTCTCTACCCCTTTTATATGTATTCCTATCTCTCCCTCTCTGACTCTCATACATTATAGAAATTTTGGTACATCGCAAGGAAAGAAATGGCCTTGACCTAGACATGTCAAGACCTAGAACTAGACTTAGACATAGCAAGACCTAGACATGGAAAGGCATGGAAAGACCTATACCTAGACCTAGAGCATAGAACATGAACTAGACCATATACCATGACCTAGACCATAGACCACGACCTAGACCTATACAATGACCATGAAATATTCCATGATATAGACCTAGAGTTAGAATTAGACATGACCTAGACCACAACATAGACCTAGAACTAGACATATACCATGAACTAGACCTATACCATGACCATGACCTAGACCATGACATAGAGCTTGACCTAGAACATGACCTAGACCATGACCTAGACCCCCCTAACTCCACTTAAGCCTAGGCATAACCTATACTCGAGCCTTAAATCCCTCCACACTCGAGCCCTAAGTGCACTATGCATATACCTCTTATTAAAGGCCACAACCCTTACACCCACATATTGGTTCTCTAACCATTTCTCCATGATTTAAAACACTTTCAATTCTAAGCCCTTCGGTTGGGTGTTCATCCTTTCTCAACATGAATGTGTGAACATTCCTATAATGTGCATGTTATTTAAATGCATTATTTCATTCCTAGAAGCCAAATAAATCCAAACATATTCTAAAGGAGATGCAGGGCTCATAGAGAATTTAAAGGATATGTGAAACAAAGGAATGTAGCCTTTCTTGTAAGGTGAGTGTTAAGTTTTTCTTATTTCTCCAATGGAGTACTTATACGACTACTTATATCAACATGACCATGACCTAGACCATGACCTAGACCCCCCTAGCTCCATCTAAGCCTAGGCATAACCTATACTCTACCCTTAACCCCCTCCACACCCAAGACCTAAGTAAAATATGTCGATACCTCTTGTTTAAAACTGATACTTTATAGATATGACCATTCACCTCTGGTTTATTAATGATTTCACATGGTTTAATGATGATTATAGTACATTGTTTCGATTTTTTATTTTAATATAAGCATAATATTTTAGTGCATCTGATATTGTTTATATGGAATATTTATCCTTCTTTCACAATCGGTGTTCGACATGACCTAGATTATGCATGATGGAACACTTATCTATATGCACTCTCTCACACATACACTCTACCCTCATCCTCCCTCTCTCTCTCCCCCTTCCTCTCACTCTCTCTCCTCTCTCTCTCTCCTACATCTAGCATTTGTCTCCCACCTCTCTCTCTCTACCCCCCCTCTTGGTATTCCTCTCCCACCCTCTCACACTCTCAAAAAATCCATATCTACCCCCTTCTCTCTTTACTTCTTGCATATAAACCTCAATATCTCTCTCACACATACACTCTACCCTCATCCTCCCTCTCTCTCTCCCCCTTCCTCTCACTCTCTCTTCTCTCTCTCTCTCCTACATCTAGCATTTGTCTCCCACCTCTCTCTCTCTACCCCCCCTCTTGGTATT
Source organism: Picea engelmannii (assembly GCA_009831015.1). Lineage (NCBI taxonomy): Eukaryota > Viridiplantae > Streptophyta > Pinopsida > Pinales > Pinaceae > Picea > Picea engelmannii. The sequence goes on from ML826606.1 coordinate 21,886, forward strand.
CCTCTCCCACCCTCTCACACTCTCAAAAAATCCATATCTACCCCCTTCTCTCTTTACTTCTTGCATATAAACCTCAATATCTCTCTCTTTGTATCCCCCTTCCTCTCTCTCCCCCACTCTCCCCACCTTGCTCTCTTTTATTATATCTAAACCCCCTTCCTCTCACTCTCTCTCTCTCTCTCCTCCCCCTCTATGTCTACTTGTCCCTCACTCTCACACACTCTCTTTTTCTTCCCCTCTCTTCCTCTCATACTCTCTTTCTTCCACTCTCTCCACCCCCCCTCTCTACATCGCAAGGAAAGAAATGGCCTTGACCTAGACATGTCAATACCTAGACCTAGACCTATACATAGCAAGACATGGACATGGAAAGACATAGAACATGACCTAGACATATACAATGACCATGAAGTAGACCATGACATAGACCTAGAGCTATATCTATACCATGACCTAGAAAACGACATAGAGCTAGATCTATACTTAGACCTTGACCTAGACCTATACCATGACCATGACCTAGACCATGACCTAGACCATGACCTAGAACCTCCTAGCTCCATCTAAGCCTAGGCATAACCTATACTATACCCTTAACCCCCTCCACACTCGAGAACTAAGTGAATTATGCATATACCTCTTGTTAAAGGCCCCACAACCCCTGTACCCACATCGCCCACATATTTTTTCTCTAACCATTGCTCTATGTTGTAAAACACTTTCAATCCTAAGCCCTTAGGTCCTAGTTGTCCCCAACCCATATACATATTTATTCATCAAGTTGTTTGGTCTATAATAAATTATATATCCATTGCATTAAGAGTGTGCACGCACTCTTGTGACTTGAAATCCTTGTGATTTTCACCCATCAATGCCCATTAGGAATGCATGTGTGTTCCTAGAACGCACACGTGCTTTAGAAACTCACATGTGTTTTAGGAACGTGCACACATTCCTGCTAGGAATTTTTATGTGCCAAGAACACTCCTTGACCTCATCTATCTCAAGCTCAACATCTGCATGCCTGAAATATGCACACAAAAATAATAGGAACAAACATGTTTTTTTTTTTTGGTCTTGTTGTTTAATTTATAGACAATTTTGTGCTATTGCAAGACAATTGTGGGAAGAATTGGAAGACAAATTTGTCCAGGTGGAATTGGAATTGTTCATTGTGTCTTCTTCTATATTCTTGGAATTGGAAGACAAATTTGTCCAATTGGAATTGTTAGGTGTCATGTCTTATTGTTTAATACTGAGAAAAATGTGTCCAATTGGAATTATTAGGTGTGTTGTCTTGCGTAATATCAAGACACATTTGTCCAATTGGAATTGTTAGTTGTATAATACCAAGACAGATTTATCCAATTGGAATCAAAATTGTTAGTTGTGTCTTCTTATGTAATACCAATACAGATTTGTCCATTTGGAATGGGAATTATTAGTTGTATCTTCTTTTGTAATACGAAGACAAATTTTTCCACTTGGAATTGGAATTGTTAGTTGTGCCTTCTTGTGCAATACCGAGAAAAATTTGTGGTGGGGTGCTTGGAAGCCATTTTTTCTCTTTAAACATGGGGAATTGATGGATTCGAGAAATAAAGTCCTTGAGGAAAGAGAAAACCATCAAAAAGGTAGAAGAAGACAAAGAAAAGGAAAAGTTACATATGTCAAAGTGTAGGATTTCAAAAGATAGAAATCCAATTTCGATTAGAATAGATTCCATCGTTGTTTCTTGTCCATCACCACAAGCAAATAACAGTAATTCAATAGAGACCAATCCATGTAGTATCTCATCAAGAAAAAAATTTGTGGATGACCAAATGATGGAGGATTTGATTGGAGATGATTATACAATGGATGAAATTAGAAAGATGGTGCACAACATTGTGGTGAAGAATTTATTGTGGTGCAACCTCTTGTTGGAAATTCAAACGTTCCATAAACTAGCCAATCCCATGTCCACTCTCCTCCCATATTTGATATGCCAATGATTGAAGGGGAAAGAACAACAACATTGTTAACTCTATAGCATGGAGGTCAAGAGTGCCATAATAGGGGTTCATCGTCCCTACCTAGATTGAGCATTGTGTGGTGAAGAAATCCTAAACACATTCAGGTGGATGAAAGTGGTCTACCATCACTTGAAGGTAAGTTACCTAACCATACTATTCATTATCATTCTTATAAAATCATTAAAGAACATTTTGAACCAAAATATGATGCCACTAAATGTCAATTATTTTTGGATTTGTTAAAATCTAGAAGTTTGACTATTGTTAGGGGAATTTTAGGCATTAAAATAGTCAAACGTTTATAAAAAAAGCCATCATATTTTTAGAAACCTTGTAGATTATTTTCAAAGAATAGGTAAGAAATCTTGTTCTAAAGACCACAATGCAACTCGATGTGTATTGTCAAAATCAATTGTTTGAAAGATCACAAGAAAACATAATTTGATACAAAAAACCTCTCATCTCATGAAATACAATATCAAAACCATTAGAAAGTATTCTCATAGACAAGATAGCCTCGACACAGGTGGCCAAAGATATTTTTGGGCCTTCACTAGTAGGCTTCCTTGTTTTGACATGAATTTAATTGGAGAAGTTAAGGGACTAGTACAAGATTTCTGGCATGAGAACACTAGGCCTTCTTCCAACCAAAAAGATGTACTAAAATTGAGAAGGGGATCTAGGGACCGCGAACCCCATATGAAACAATTTCTTGACATTACACAAACATAATTGTATGAGATATTCATAACAATACATAATGCACTTAACTTGGACAAAATGTATTTCCATAAATCCAAGCCTTGATATGTTTGAATAAACACAATTTGTAACATATGTTGTTGTAGATATCACATTGAGTATGGTTATTATTATCACACACATATCATGTTTTTCATAACACCCTTTTGCAAGAATGCTCAGTTATATTTTCATCGTAGTCATCTAGAGACTTTATTTAGGGCATCTTTTGTACAAGGCCAGAGGTGATCCGAAATGATGTTTTAAAGACTATGGTTGAGCTTTAAAAACATGAGTTAGATAACCATTTAGGAATTGATGAAAGACGGAGAATTAATGATGAAACATAGAAACCATAAGATAATATACATATCTATAAATAAGCATAAAGGAACAAAAAACCATAAACAACAAAAGTTGATAACGGAGTTCGACAATCTCGCCTACGTCTTTGAGCCTTTGTCTCAGTGTGTGAGGCTTTCTTATTTCTCTTCAAAGCTTCAAAAGTACATCATATAAATTCCGAATAGATTAAAAATTGATCTAGTTGTGTTCTTCTAGATCTCAAGAACCAATCAAAACTAATGGCACTAAAATCGGATGAATGAAGCTCCTAGAAATGGGCTGCAAAGTTGCTCTCTTCAGTGGCTTCCCTGCATAAAAATGGCTTTGGATTTTCAATTATTTAGCATTTCCCTATTATGAACCTCCTTTTTAAGATGCCAAGAACCTCTGGTTTATATAGGCTTGAAGTTGGTAACAAAATCTTAACTTCCCCCCAATATATGGCCTCAAAAAGGGCCCAAGATCCTCCAAAAATGGACTAAATCTCCCAAAATTGGCTGAGAAATACAATAAAATATTATATTATAGTTGAAAAACCCATATTTGGAAGATAATAGGGCGCATCCCCCTTCACGGGGGCCCCTGGCCATATTGGCTCCCTCCATGTGGCCCCAGGCTAGCGCTGGCTTGCTCGCCCCCTGACATAGGCTCCTGGTCATGTGGCTTGGCCCATGTGGCCGTGGATTATACCTCCACATGATTTTCTAGTCATTTGACCCTCGGTTCCCAGCTCCTGGTTAGGCACCCTGGTCGGCGGGCTAGCCCAACCGACTAGGCGCTAACCTCAAAATTGTGCGCCAACCATATAGAACAAGGGTTGTATTCATATGGTTCGGGCATATGCAATGTGAAGGCACCAAGGGATACACCCATATATCTGCACTACGTATAACACAGGGGTCATATCGCAAGGTTCCATGTTATTGCATTGGGGTTTGGGGCTAGACCCCAGCCCTTTACTCCACCCAATAGACAAATTTTCACATTCAAATATTTAAATGTGACCATAGTTAATAAGTAATATTGTGGGCAGGTTGGTATGCTAGCCCTGGAAATTTGCTCTGCCCAGACTGGAGGTCATGGGTTCAACTCTCGTGGAGTTCATACCATTTTTTAGAACAACCAACGAACCAATGAAGGGGTGCCACATGGCATCCCATGACTGGGCCATGTGGCACCATACCATTTACCTAAAACATGCCATGTGTCAGAGCATGATTCGACCACCTGTATTCCCATTCAGCATGCCACTGTACCTTCCATGTCATTGTATGGTCATACGACTTGTACAATATTTTTCCACATCAGCACTATACAGACTGTACGGACTGCACAATCATCAAAATTTGTATGTCTGACAAAATGAACAGATCACGATATCTTTCGCATATAGTGTTCATTTGAGCCCGTTCAAGTTGCGTTGGGTTTGTATCGACGAGGCCTATGCACAAGTCCATTTTGAAGTGATTCTAAGAACTTTGATTTTTAGTCCTTCCTCAACCCATTTTGGTTCTGGGATCCATTTTGGATCACACCTCCCCACTAATACTTTTTGGTCCTACAAAAGGTTACAAAATTTACCCTACTGATTACATATTTATAAGGATAAAACAAAACACTATGTTGTACAAAATGATGTTATAACAGGTCGTCATTATAACATGTGTGGTTACATTAATGGAAGCAAAATACATTGAAGATGTGACATCCACTTCTAGCAAAACCAAGGGAATGGTTTCTTTCCTTCATGTTTTTTCTCTTGCTTCATTGGTATTGCCTCTTCCTTTGTGAGTACATGCGCAATCGTTTTGTCCTTCTTTGGACAAAGCTCCAAATTAAGATTCTTGTTGGAGCTACTTCACAAACACCTAGGATTTCTTTTTCATAAGGTTTTTCCTTGTTTATTAGTCATAATTAGTCATTATCTAGTCTCCTATATTTTATGGGAGAATATTCAACCCGGAGAATATTCTCTTTCAGTTGACACTTCAGTTTGACTAGTTGAGTTGAGTTTAGATGCTGCATTAGTTTTGTCACCATGCAACATTGGGATCATCACCATGCTAATTCTACCTTGCCTTGGTTTCAACACCAAACTAGAGCATTACCATTTATTCCCTGAGTTAACTCCTCACTACTCTTTGTTCAGTGAGTTAATTGAAGACTAGTTGACTAGTTAACTAAACTAGGTGGCAGTTCACTCCTGTAACTATCTGAGAGACTAGACTAGGTGACAGTTCACTCCCGTAACTTCTGGTGTCTATCCATATCACTCTATACCACTACTATGGCACATTGGTTCTCCTCCAGTGCACACTCATTGAGTTATACAGAGTATATCATGTGTAAATTATTCATTATTCACAATGGTTAATGAGAATTCTTTCATTATTTCTCTCCTTCTTCTTCTTTCTCCTATTCTCTCTGAAAATGTGTGTATCATTGTTTAGCTAGATTTATGATGTGAATTTTCAACACATTTACATGGTATCAGAGCCGATGGACTTCTAAGCAAAAGATACACCAAAATGTTTTGCAGGTACAAAAGATTGAAGACAACGGAAAGATGGAATTCCAAAAAGAATTCATTCTTACACCTTACAACTATTTTGCATGGAAGGAGAAAATAGCCATACATATCTGAACCAGAGGGTTGTACATGTTAACCTTGAATACATTATACAGAACCAACATCATCCATAGAAAAATCCAAGTACTTAAATTGCATGGATGAGGCACTCGAAATAATTTGCAGTCTTATTTCTCCCGATCTCCTTTTTCATATATCTTCCTTTAAGACTCCCAATGAAGCCTGGACCACCTTGGAAGGGCTCTTTGGAAAATAGGGTGAGATGAGGGGACATATGTTGGAGGTGGATCTACTCACATTGGATCCAAAAAGCTTTGAGAATATCCAAGATTTCTTTACAAAATTCAAGGATTTACTATCGTAACTCAAATCTTGCGGGGTTGATAAATCAGAGGAGGAGAAACAAATGGTTCTCACCTTTCTATCCAATATTGGTCTTGAACTCTCTGTATTCTTATCCACATTCCTTTCTGTCAGATTTTTCTCTGGAGCCAACTAGAAGATGCATTCTCTTGAGGACTTTATCGAATCCCTAATACAAGAGAAAACCAAGCTCATCAACATGGGCACAATCAAAGGCCTAAGGGAACATGCACTCATTGTGCATGATGGAAGCCACAAATATTAGAAATATAAATATAAAGATAAATGGAAAGTTCATGCACATTCGAAGAAGAAAGGGTACACAAAACCCTTCATCGAAGCCTCCGGATCCAAAGGGGAAAAAGGAATAAAAGGGGATAAATGCACATACTGTCACAAATGATTCCATTCAGAATCTGCATTCATGCAAAAAAAAAAAAGATCTGATGTCTCAAATACTTCAGCAAAACAACCTTGGAGATCGCATCCTCGAGGGTGCAGAGAAGAAGAAGACAAAAGATATGAATTCCAAGAAAGGCAATTCTAGCCATGCCTTGATTGCCATCAACTCCTCTCCCGATGCTTGGATCGTAGATTCAAGAGCATCACATCACATGGCTGCCTCATAATTAATCCATTATTCATTGGCTAAATGCAAAGGTCCTCTTATCCTGATGGGGGACAACTCTTCTATTGAATTCACTGGCAAAGGAAGGATTGAACTCACTAATGGAAGCTTCGAGAATGTGTTTCACATTCCCAAACTTTCTTTTAACCTTCTCTCCATGTATCAGATGACGAATTCTGGCACTGGAAAGAAAGTCATCTTCACACCAAATTATGTGTACATCTACGACATGCAAACCAACTCCAAGGTTTCTACCAGTGAGGTAAATCATCAGTCTAGATTGTATACTTTTTTTGAATTCATTGAACCTAATTTTTCTTTACTGCTTACTCATGCTGATGAAAGTAGTAGGATATGGCACGAAAGGTTTGGACATTTTAATCTCAGATACATGAAACAAATTAGCAAGCAAAGATTGGTTGATGGTTTACTAGACATCCATTTCTCCAATGGATTATGTGAGGGATGTGTTCTCGAAAAACACCCTCAAGAGAAATTCGACAAAGGAAAGTTTCAGTGAGCTTCTGCACCTTTAGATATTATTCACAATGACCTTATGGGTCCCTTTCCACATCCATCCATCAACAAAGAGAGGTTTGTTCTCATTTTTTTTGATGTTTTCTCACGTTTTACTTGGATCTACTTTCTCAGGAAAAAATCCAAGGTCTTTTAACACCTCAAAGATTTCAAAACCTTGGTTGAGACACAGTCCGGAAAGAAGATCAAAGTCCTCTGGAATTATAATGGGGGAGAGTATGTAAATCATGAGATCCATAATATTTTCCATGAGGCAAGGATTCAATTGCAGCACACAGTTCCTTATACTGTACAACAAAACGGAGTTTCTGAGCGGAAAAACAGATCTCTAAAGGAGATGGCATCTTACATGTTGCATGCAAAGTCACTACCACAGATACTATAGGTCGAAGCACTTAATTGTGCAAAATACATCCAAAATAGATCTCCCCATATATATGTCAAGGATAAGACCCCCTATGAGGCTTGGAGTGGACTCAAACGGGAAGTGACCCACTTTTGCATCTTCGGTTCACGTGCATGGGCCCGGATTCCCTCTGAAAAGAGGAAGGAACTTGATCCACAGAGAGTTGAGTGCATTTTTGTTGGATATCCTGACAGTGTGAAGGGATATAGGCTTATTGATCTTTCCTCAAACCAACTCATCATTGAGTTAAGTGTCCAATTCGAGGAAAGTGTCTCGCATGCACCTCAGCAGCCACATGCAAACACCTTCATTCTTCCACCTGTCCGAGATGATGAGAATTCACATTTCGACTCTTCTTTAGATGAGATTTATGATTCAAAGGACTCAAATGATTTATATTCAGAGTCAGTACAGTCAGATGCAGAGTCAAAGCATCCAGATGCAGTTGCAGAGCCAGAGAAGATGCCCAAGTGGGCACAAACTACTCTTCAGGCTACAGGGGATTTCATTGGTGATACAGCTGATACTAGGAGGACTCGATCTTATTTATAGGAGCCTCTTGTTGCACTCACTGCCATTGAACCATTTCCCTTGAGGAATATTTTCTTGGCTCAGTCTTCAGATCCACAGTCTTATGGCGAGGCTCCTAGAAATACCTTTTGGGAATCCACCATGCAGGAGGAGTACAATTCCCTCCTCAAAAAACCGAATTGGGATCTGGTTCCCCTTCTTGGGAGGAAACTTGTTAGATGCAGATGGGTCTCCTATATTTTAGGGGAGAATATTCCACCTGGAGAATTTTCTCTTTCAGTTGACACTTCAGTTTGACTAGTTGAGTTGAATTTAGATGTTGCATTGGTTTTGTCACCATGCGATATTGGGATCATCACCATGACTTGGTATCATCACCATATTGGCACATTACCATTGATTCCCTGAGTTAACTCATCACTACTCTTTGTTCAGTCAGTTAACTGAAGAGTAGTTGACTAGTTAACTCAACTAGGTGATAGTTCACTCCCGTAACTTCTTGAGAGACTAAACTAGGTGGAAATTCACTAACGTAACTGTTGGTGTGTGTCCATATCACTCTATACCACCACTATGGTGCATTGGTTCTCCTCCAGTGCACACTCATTGAGTTATATAGAGTATATCATGTGTAAATTATTCATTATTCACAACGATTAATGAGAATTATTTCATTCTTTCCCTCCTTATTCTTCTTTCTCCTATTCTCTCTGCAAATGTGTGTATCATTTTTTATCTAGATCTATTCTGTGTAAGTTCAACACATTTACACTTCCAACATTTGTCCTTTTGATGTCCACCCGCATTGCAATAAGTGCAGTGGTTTTTCGACATCCAAAATTGTTTTCCCTTCCCTTTCTTCTGTTGTGGAGTTGAGTCTTTATGTTGTGTCTCCTTCCTGGTCGACATAAATTTTATGTACAAATATTGTCTCTTCCAACACTTGGCCACACAATTCTTGGGTGAATGAACAAATGTACAAGGATACATATTCCACAAGTTTTGGATTACATGATTATGCTTTTTATAATCAAAAAGAGATTTGGAAAAACCACGAATATTATACCTTTCTTGTTGATCTTCACTTTTCTTTGGAGATGAATTTCATTCACTATCACCATCATGGAGTGATACACCATCACCTTTCGTGAATTGTTCCCGCAATGAATTAAGCTAGTCATTTGAAGCATCACTTGCTTCCAATGTTTTGGAGCATTCTCCAATCTCCTCTTCGCCATATCCCAATCCTAAATAACGAGGTCTCTCCACAAGCTCTATGGTATTAATGATACCTTGGCCCTTATTTCCAAGACCCTTTCCTTCATAACCCATCTTGGTTAGAAATTTAAAACCTATACCTCTTGTATGTTTTTCAAATGCACCAAAAGAACCATCTTGATGGGAACAATGCAAAATTGATGAATGACTTCCACTGCATACCTCAGAGATGATTTTTGAATCAGGTGTAGAAGGAAATTCCTTCAATTCTTCTTCTCTTTTGTCATTCTTTGAATATTTCTCTTGAACTTATCTCTTTCATTCCAATTAATATTCATACATCAGTTTTACCATCTCTTCCATGGAAAAGAGAGTTTTTCGAAAATCTTTCTCATCTTGAGAAAGTCCCTCTTTAAATGCCATTTTCTCACTTTGAGATGTCCACCTTCTTGATCCAATATCATGATTCTCTTCAAAAATCTCGACTTCACCACGAGTCATCTTCTCACTGGTAATCATGCAAACTCAAAAACCAACCACCAACTAGCTCTGATACCACTTGATCTGAGAAGATCTTTTAAAGACTATGGTTGAGTTTTAAAAACATGAGTTTAATAACCATTTATGAAATTGATGAAAGAGGAAGAATTAATGATGAAACATAGCATCCATAAGATAATATAAAATTATGGAAATAAAAATAAAGGAGCAGCAAACCATAAACAACAAAAGTTGATAATGAAGTTCTAAAATCTCACCTACATCTTCGGTCCTTTGTCTCAGTGGGCGAGGATTTCTTATTTCTCTTCAAAGCTTCAAAATGTACATCATAAAAATTATGAATGGATTGCAAACTAATCTTGTTGTATTCTGCTAGATCTCAAGAACCCATCAAAACTGATGACACTAAAAAACACATGAACGAATCTCCCATAAATGGCCCGCAAAGTTGTTCTCCTCAATGGCTTCCTTGCATAAAAATGGCTTTGGATTTTCAATTATTCAGCATTTCATTGTTTTGAACCTCCTTTTTAGGTTGCCAAGAACCTCTGGTTTATATAGGCTTGAAGTTGGTAACAAAATCTCAACTTCCCCCCAATATCTGGCCTCATAAACGGCCCAAGATCCTCCAAAAATGGACAAAATATACCAAAACTGGCTGAAAAATCCAATAAAATATTATATTATAGTTGAAAAACCTATATTTGGAAAACAATAGGGCACAACCCCCTTCACGCAGGCCCCTGGTCATATTGGTGCCCTCCATGTGGCCTCAGTTTGGTGTTGGCTTGCTGGCCCCCCGACATAGGCTCATGGTCATGTGGATTGGCCCATATGGCCATGGATTATACCTCCACGCATTTTTCTGGTCTTTTGGTCGTCGATTGCCAGCTCCTGGTCAAGGGCCCTAGTCAGCAGGCTAGCTCGGCCGACCAGGTGCTAACCCCAAATTGTGCGCCAACCGTTTAGAACAAGGGTCGTAGTCATATGGTTCGGGCATATGCAATGTGAATGCACTGGGGGATACACCCATATATCCATGATATGTATAACACAGGGGTCATATCGCAAGGTTCCATGCTATCACGTCAGGGGCTGGGGCTAGACCCCAGCCCTTTACTCCGCCCAACAAACAAACTTTCACATTCAAATATTTAAATGCGACCATAGTTAATAAGTAACACTATGCACGGGCTGGTAGCCCGACCCTGCCAAGTCACTCCGCCCAGACCGGAGGTCACGGGTTTGAGTCCCGTGGAGTCCATAAATTTTTCCATAACAACCAACGAACCAATGAAGGGGTGCCATGTGGCATCCCATCACTGGGCCACATGGCACCATACCATTCACCTAAAATATGCCATGTGTTAGAGCATGATTCGACCACATGTCTTCCCAGTAATCATGCACTGTACTTGCCACATAATTGTTTGGACGTACAGCCTGTACAGTCAACTTCCACGAAAGCATTGTACAGACTATACGGACTACGCAATCATCAAATTTGGCGTGTTTGGAAAAATGAATAGATCGTGATATCTTTCCCATATGGTGTTTGTTTGAGCCCATTCAAGTTGTATTGGGTTCGTATAAATGAGGCTTGTGAACTTGTCTGTTTTGAAGCGATTATGAGAACTTTGATTTTTAGGCCTTCCTGGACCCATTTTGGTTTCGGGATCCATTTTGGATTAAGAGGGTTGTACATTTTATCAAAAATATTGGTTATATGGGACATGACCCAGGTGTAGTGGAATGGAATTACTGAGAAAGTGCATCCATGTAAGTGATGAGTATGAATTAGGGAGGAAGGAGGTTTCCTTGCAAATCTTTAAATATGTCACATATGATATTGATGGAGGGCAGGAAAGAAAAAAGATACAATTGGTGACTTCCTAGGTACGAGTATGTGACTTCATGAAGGAATTCATTCAAAAGACATGACAATATGTTCAGCACGTTCATTTGGCTTGATGGGAGGATGAGTAGTTTAAAATATGCAGAGATACATTTCTCATTGGTATTGTGTTATCAATGGTTTATTTTGCTGAGAACTACACCATTCAACTGCAAAATGAGATTCAAAGCCAATATTATCACTCAAAGTAGTAACATAATGGTCCATATCACATATAGGCATGGGCCATATAGTAACAAAGAAAGAAGATATATATTGAACGAGTATCAATTCTACATAAGCGATGATTGGTACCATGACTTAGACTACACACAACATTGCTTTCAGTTGTTTTACAATCACCTTAAGGAGAAGAACATACAGATTGATCAACAATGTATTTGGTCAGATGGTTGTGTAGGCCAGTTCAAAAAAGCTCATGTATTTCAATGGTTGTGTATTTTGGACAAAAAACTCAAGGTACCACACATTTGGAACTATTTCAAATCTGGGCATGGGAAATGGGAGCATGATGGAGCATGATGGAGCAGGCGCATGCATAAAAAGAGTGTTACACAGACAAGAAATGAAGTTCACTACTACTTCCCTCATTCAATATGTGAAATACATTGTTGAATTGTGTTCTTCAGTAATGGGAGAGAGAACCAGAACCCATGAAGACCAATCACACAGGAAAGGACATGCACATAGATAATTTTGGGAGGTGGTCAATGTAGTTCAATAATTGTGGTATGAATGTAAAACAATCTAGGGAACTCATGGATTCCATTTAGTTCAAACATCAGACAATGCAATAGTTGAAATATGGATGAGAAATCTCTCTTGCTTCTGTAGTCCATGTAGTAGTAATGAATGGGATGATTGTGAATAGACATACTAGGTTATATATGGGATCCTATATTGATCCCCACTTATCAAAATATAACTATGGAATTATCCCAGTTGGAGGAGGACTAATAAATTATTTCAAGAGATTATGATCATGTCTCATATCTCATACTCCTGGGTTCGTTGAAACCTTCTACTAAATTTTGAATACCTAGCATCAATGTTTTATTCTTTGGTCATTTAGTGGACTCACGTGTTGGAACTCTGTTTTTTGCAAGGAACATATACAGTGGTTTCCCCAAGAGTTAATGAATGGTTCACTGATTATTGGTTGGCATGTTTCTTAGAGGGAAGGTAGACCATCATGTCATCCATAACTGACTCTGAATGCATTGAATTTTTGATTGGGTCGATGGTTATTAAAGGATAATATCTGACACATGATGGAAGAACACGGAAGAAATTTGGTTATGTATTTCAAGATTATAGACTAGGTGAATTCGTATACCACTTTACGAACTTGGTTGTTGGTACAAACCTCTAGCTACAAACAATGACAAGTAAGAACTCATCAAAGGTATGATACTTATTGCCTTACTCTGAGCACAAGAAGTTAATTGAGACCATCAATATTATAAGTGATATTGATTCTCTACTTGAATGGCCATAGGTATGTAAAAGGAACAATTGAACAAATATTACAGATTTGTGAATTGGATTGCAATGAAACAAGAATCACAAAAAAAGGAACATTTCTCATCCCAAGAAATTAAAAAAAAAAAAACTAGGGACATATGACTTAACTTTATATCAAAAATTTTCTTTCCATACAACAAAGTGATTTTTCATTACTTTTCATTACCATGACTTGCTTTTCCATTCCATTCCATTATGTTCCTTTCCATGTCTTTCCTTTCCATGCCATGCCATGTCTTTCCATACAGCTCCATGGGATTCCTTGTATTACCATGCCTTGTCTTGTTATACGATTCCATGGGATGCCTTATCTTTCCATTCCTTTCCTTGCCATGCCATGTCATGCCAATTCCATGCCTTTTCTCTCCTTTCCATGTCATGGCTTGCATTATATTTCCTTTCCATGCCATGCCTTTCCTTTCCATGCTATGCCTTGCCTTTTCATGCCATGCCATGTCATGCCTTTCCTTTTCCATTCCATGTCTTTCCTTTCCTTCACTTCCCATGTTATTCCTTGTCATGCCTTGCCTTGTCATGCCATACCTTGAATTTCCTTCACATTCCATGCCATGTCTTTCCTTTTCATGCCATGTCTTTCCTTTCCATTCCATGCCATGCCTTTCATTTCCATGGAATTGTCTTTCCTTGCCATGCCATGCCTTTCCTTTCCATGCCATGCCAGGGAATTTCTTGCCTTTCCATGCCTTTCCTTGTCATTCCATGCCATGACTTTCCATGCCTTGGATAACCACAATTCATCTAAAAGGTACTTTCATTATGATATTCAAAAAACCAATCTTTTGTAAAAATATAGTTATTTTCATCGTTAGAGAGAATTTGTTATCAAGTTAATTTAATAAAAAAATAATGGCATTCATGTATCATACCTTTTTATTTTCCTAAAAAATGCAATGCTTGTACTAAATGAACAAGTTTAATACATAAAGTTTACAATCAAAGGATTGATTAAGCATGTAATTCTACAACTTGTAATCCCATGTATATTAGATAAAAATACTTGCATGAGAATTGTGGGAAAATGTGGGTAGTGTGGTTGCATGGGCCTTGGCCAAACAGATGTGTGGGATCTTATAGAACTCCATTATGCTACTCGGTTTGCATTTTATTCCCCCGGACCAAATTTCCAACATGTTCTTGAATGGATTGAGGAGGAGAGTTGCAACTCCCATTAAAAATCAAGCCAGAACTCGAATGGATGAAATGTTGGTTTCATTAGATCTAGGGCATCAAGTTTCAACTAGTGGGGCCCCTCCTCTATCAGTTTGTTTCCCAAAAAAGCATTTGTTGGAGGATATCTGGAAGTAGGGTTTTGCTCAATGAGGCATAGTGCAATTTTTTAACAAGAAGTCGATCTTCAAGAACATTGTTCTAGGAAATTATGGGTAGCATGGTCACATGGGCCTTGGCCAAACAGACATGCGACAGCTTACGAAACTCTGTTATGTTGCTTGGTTTGGATTTTATGGCCCTAGAAAAAATTGTCAACATGTCCCTGAATGGCTTGAGGAGGTGACTTGCAACTCGGGAGAAAACTCAAACCGTGACTCATATGGATGAATTGTTGGTTGAATTAGGTTCAGGGAACCATGTTTTAGCTAGTGGGGCCTCTCCACTATATTTCCATTTCCTGGAAAAGCATTTGATGGAGGATCTATGTAACTAGGGTTTTTCTCAATGAGGCATATTGCAATTTATAAACAAGAGGTCAATTTTCAAGAACATTATGCAAGGAAATTGTGGGTAACATGGTCACAATGGGCCTTTTCAAAACAGATGTGCCGGAGATTATGGAACTCCATTGTTCTGCTCGGTTTGTATTTTTTTCCCTCAGACCAAATTGCCAACATGTCCCTGAATGGTTTGAGGAGGCAAGTTGCAATTCATGATAAAACTCAAACCGGGACTCGAATGGATGAAACGTCATCTTCATTGGATCAGAGGTGTAGTGTCCCCAAGGCCGAGCCCCATTGTAAACCATGTTCTGTAAGAAATTGTAATTATGTTTTATAGGCTGGTGAGCCAAGTTTTTATAAGTTGGAGGCTCATGTGTTTGTTAGGCCAAGGAGCCTGAGTGTTGAAGGTTAGGAGCCTGAGTGTTGAAGGCCAAGAGCCTGCTATTGTATATGGAATCACGCAGAAAAATTAATAAAATATAAACACCGCCATGTGCAGACCGACCACGATGAATGAGTGAAGGGGGACTAAGCATCCATAGGGTGGGCAAGGAATTAGGGGATGGAAGGTGGTAAAAGGGGCTAAGTTTTGAGCCTAGGGGGCTTAAGCCTGGGAATAATATTTTAATATTATCCCAAAGGACATGTGCATTTTATGTTTTATCCTAAGTTTCTGGCAAAGGGAGATGTGTGCTGGTGGAATGCATGCAGTTTCATGGGTGACAAGTGTCAACCCTGACGCATGCGAATAAAATGGCCAGGGTGAGCTGTGGGAAAGGGTTCCTTCCCCATTCTACCCAATTGTTTGAACGCGTACGGAGCCCTAGATAGTACGACCAACCTAACTCCTGTAGGGAACCTTTGTGCGTCCCTGTGATTCAAAAGTCTGTGTCTGGCTCTGAGAAAACTCATGTGTGTGCATTCCTGGAATGAGAAGCCTATGTTGTTTCTGAAGAGCCAGTCTCACCCTTCGTTCTGAGTCATGGAGACTGTGTCGACCCTTGCGGGAGTTACTCATCACGCTTTCCTGTGAACCATCACTGTGAGGCCTCGAGCCATTGTTGAGCCTATTTGAGAGGCTGTGTTTGTATTTCTGGTTGGCTATGGTAACCACGCAGAGCTGGACTGTGCGTGGCTTGATGGCCAGTGCGAGTTGTGACTGAGCCTGTGTGTGATCTCTCTCTAGGTGAGGGAGGTGGATTTTGTTGGAAGAGGTTTCTTCCAGAGAGTGTCCAGCACCAGCTTCAAGCTCTGAGACTTCCTGATCTGACCTGTTGCCGAGACCCAGAGAGGGAGGTTAGCACCAATGGATTGTGCTTGTGAAGGTGTATACTCTCGGGCGGAACAGGCATGTGGGGAATGAGAGTCTGATAGTAGTGGGTGTAAGATGGCATCCTGGGAAGAATCCTTCCAAATTTTATGTGTTGTCTCCCTGTAACCTCATCCTAGCCTAGGATTCATTGCCTTGGGGTGTAGCTTAGTCCCAGCTCGAGGGTGACCCACTACTGAGYTGATGAGCACTGTGGTTTAAGGCTGGGAGGTTCGTGGAAGGCTTGCACTTGGTTGGTGGAATCTACCACTGTTAAAAGATAAGTATCTAATTATGCCTTAATCATGTTTTGCAGGACTGTGTTGTTTATGTTATCATGATTTCCGCTGTGTATATGAATTATTATGAAACGCTATGGATTGTTAATTATAGCAGTAGATAATATGTTTACTCTGAGCATTAAATGTGTTTAATTGTTGAAAGCATATGGATCATATAATACCTGTACGAATCATGTATAGGGTGGTGTTATAGTCTTCTCTTAATAGCAATTAAGCCATGGTAGCTGAAAGGGTACGCTACAGTTTGGTATCAGAGCCAAGGTTTCGACACTGAGACTAGATGGGCTAGTGGAGTGGTATTTGGACTGAGAATGCAAAGGGAAATTGGATCTGTAAGGCTAATTTCGGACCCTGGTTTGCTCTAGAGTGTCAAGGAGTTACTTGACGAGTTTTTAAGCTTAGGAGGTATAGCGGCGTTATCAAACCGCAGCCAGTGTGGTGTAAGTCCACAGGGAGAGAGGACTCCACACCATAAGTGTAGGAGCTTTAGGATCTGTTTGGGAGGGAAGGTGAACCCTCATGAACGTTAGATCTGGAAAGTGTGCACGGGGTTTAAATCCCTTTGGAATTGCACAGGAGTGTGGAAATCGCGATACGCAAAATCTCGAAATAGTTAGGAATTGTCTGAGCCGTCAAATCTCGGCTAGAAAACTCGACAGCCATTGGATCTGTCAGGAGATATCCGAGGGTTAAAACCCCAGTGATTAGGGGCAAAATCCCTGAAATAGATCTAGACCGTCCAAATGACGGAGGCCACGTGTCGTGAGATTTCCCATTTCGGGAAATCGGGAATCGCGATATCGGGTGTCCTGGTAACAAGGGATCGAGACTTTTCCATGGTGGAAACCCCAGAGCAGTCATGGATCGTCCGATTTGAGAAGTCCACGTGTCGAGGGATTACTCATTTCGAGAAATCGGGGATCGAGGATTTGGGAGTTCCATTGACAAGAACTCGGGCTCTTGCCTTGATAAATCTCGATCCATAATGTCGAGACATTAGCATGTGGCTAAGTCCCGATGAATGGACCAGATTCCTTCAGGAAATCTCTGGGTCTGTAACGACCGTCCGATGTGAGGAAGAGATGTCGGCTTTAAGCCAGGGCACGAATGTGCATTAAGGTAAGTAACGAGCAGATCTGGACGGCCAAAGTCCACCCTCCCAGATCTACGGCTGAGGTTTCATTCTGGAGCCCCCTTGTTATTCTACCTTTAGCGGTGGGGGGGGGGGGGCGGTCTGGAATCGGATGTGAAACTCTCAAACGATTGAGATTAATTCACCTTGATCAATGGTGCTTGGGTGAATTCCGGACCCCCCTTGCCATTCTACCTTTAATGGGGAGGGGGGGGGTCCGAAATAGTGTGGCGTGTACAGTGGGCTCCCCTCCTGTCATGTTGAATACCGTGTCGTGTTTCCCTCTCTGCCACCTGTACTCCACTTAACCGCGTGATGGGGCCCATTCTCATTGGAAGTGAGAGAGGTGGGACCCGATGACGTCGTTAAAAGTGACGTGGACCCTCATGAACATGCCACGTGCCACCGTGGTTGTGGGTGACCACTGTGCTATGTGGGTCGGAGGATAAAGTAAGTCAGAATTTTGGAAGTTGAGGTTTGGAAAGGAAAGAAATTTTGAAAGCCTCATGGGCCGAAAACCCGAAACCCGAAGTCTCGAAATCTCGAAGTGTCGAAAATGAAAGTTTTGGAAACCCGAAAATTGCAGAGCCAAACGAGAGCTCAGAAAACTTATTTGAACTGAAATGTCTTTTGTTTTTGTTCGTATTGGCTTATAAATGTTGAGGATTGTTCCTGAAGGTTTAATGGCCTGAAAAACCTCGAATTTAATTGCACAGTGCATGTGCAGAGTTCAACGGAGGTCAGGACTCTAGTTAACGAATGTCGAGTATGGAATGGGAAAAGGTGATGATTGCCTCCGAAACAGGAGACAAAAGGGAAGGAAAGGATGTCAATATGGGAGTGGAAGGATTGAACTCCAATGGGCATGGAAAAGAGAAGGATAAGGAAGGACACATAATGAAAATCATTGAAGGATTGCAAAGAGAGGCCAAGGCTCACCGAGCTGATAGTTCAAAGCTCATGAAAGTCAGGGATCGGCAGGGTGAACTAAACTTAAAATCTTTGAAGAGCCTGGAAAGAATAGAGAAGAAACTCGAGAAGGGAAGAGACTCAAGTACGATGGAGAGTCACAGAACCCATGGGAGAAGAAGTAGGTTGAGGAGTGGTAGACGACATCTTAGTCTCTCCCAAAGACATTCTGACAGGAAGACACACAGTAGTTCAAGCCCATCCCCTACCAGAAAACATCGAAAATCTGGAAAGGAGGAATTGAAAGGAGAGATGAACAAGATTAAGCCTCCAACATTCGATGGAGAACATAAGAAGGAGGAAGATGCTGAGACCTAGTTACTTGGCATGAAGAAATACTTCCAACTGTAGAATTATTCTGCCCATGCAGAAGGAAGAATTGCAATGTACCAATTGAAAGGAAAAGCATCCATGTGGTGGGATCAGTTTGTGTAGGTGCAGCACATCAGAGAGAAAGAGGTCAAGTGGAAGGAATTTAAGAGGTATTTCGAGAAGAAATACCTGACTAAAAGATACTATGACAGAAAGATGAAGGAGTTCTTCAAACTCAAGCTAGGCAGCGTGACTATTGATGAGTATGAACGAAGTTTCCTAGAACTACTGAAGTATGTTCCATTCATCAAAGATGAGGCTGTCAAGATTCAGAGATATCTGAGTGGATTTCCACCTTCCATAAGTGACAATATTCAATATGAAGATCCTAAGACCATGGAAGAAACCATAAGAAAGGCGAAATGTTTGTATGAACAGCAAGGAGAAAGGCCTATCCTTCGGAAGGTTTGGAATGATCAGAGGAAGTTTAAGAAGGAATAGAGGCAGAAGGGAAACAAACCTTCCTTTTTCAGAAACAGTCTTCAGAGATAGCCATCGGTTAGAGAGCCGAGAATGACTGAAGAGGGAGCACAAAGATAGAGACAGACACCCATTCAGTGTTGGGGCTATCAAGGAAACCACAAGTACAGAGATTATCCCCGAAAAAATGGTAAAGCGAGAACTGTACATACTGTTCAGCAAGATAAAACAGTGGGGAATATGGGCAGCAGAATGTTGAGGATCTACGCAGCCCTGGACAACAAGCAAGTAGAATTTCAATCGCACATGATTGAAGTGTAAGGTACGATCAACAACCGACCACTTGTTATTTTAATTGATTCAGGAGCTAGCCATAGTTATGTAGATCCTAGAGTGGTGGAAAGTTTGCATCTAATGAGAAGCAAACATGAAAAGTCTTGGTTAGTGCAGTTGGCCACAGGGACCAAGAGGAAGGTCACTGAATTGGTTAAGTCTTGTTCAGTGGACATGAAAGGAATGAGCACTAAGGATGAATTGAACATTTTGCCTTTAGGCTCATACAATTGCTTAATTGGGATGGATTGGTTGGACCAGCACCATKCCCTTCTGGATTTCCATAACAAGAGGTTTACATGCCTGAACGAGGAGGGAAATTAGGTAACAGTCCAAGGAATTCCTAGAGCCGTGGCTGTTAGGGAAATCTCAGCCATGCAGCTAAAGAAATGTTACCGGAAAGGCTATCAATTATATGCAGCTCGGGTGGAAGAAGCATCCCGAGAGGTAGTCTCGAACCTGGAAGACCACAAAGTACTCAAAGAATTCAAAGACATATTTTAGGAGGTACCTGGACTACCTCTGAAGAGGGACATCAATTTTTCTATAAATTTGATGCCTGGAGCAGCTCCAGTTTCGAAGGCTCCTTACAGAATGAGTACACTAGAGCTGAAAGAGTTGCAATTGCAGCTCAAAGAGCTACTAAAGAAAGGTTACATTCGCCCCAGTGTGTCACCGTGGGGAGCCCCGGTCCTATTCATGAAGAAGAAAGATGGGACATTGAGGCTGTGCATTGATTTCCGGCAGTTGAATAAGGTCACTATTAAGAACAAGTACCCTCTGCCAAGGATTGATGATCTTTTTGATCAATTGAAGGATGCAAAAATATTTTCGAAAATAGATCTCCGATCAGGATATCACCAAGTGAGAATAAAGGATGAGGACATCAACAAGACCACCTTTAGAACAAGGTACAGTCATTATGAGTTCATGGTGGTGCCATTTGGGCTGTCCAACACGCATGTTGTTTTCATGTGCTTAATGAATGGAGTGTTCGGGGATTATTTGCACAAGTTTGTCATAGTCTTCCTGGATGATGTCTTGGTGTATTCCAAGACAGAGGAAGAACATGAGAAACACCTTAGAATGGTGTTGCAAGTGTTGAGAGAACACCAGCTATACGCAAAACTGAGCAAGTGCTCTTTTTATCAAAGGCAGATCCATTACTTGGGGCACATTATATCAAAGGAAGGGATCGTTGTGGATCCTGAGAAGGTACAGGCCATTCGGGAATGGCCAGTGCCAAGGAATGTGGCAGAAGTTAGATCTTTTATGGGTCTGGTAGGCTACTATAGGAGGTTCATAGCCAGATTCTCAAAGATAGCTCATTCTATCACTTCCTTGCAAAGGAAGGAGAAGAAGTTCCAATGGACTGAAGAATGTGAGAGCAGCTTCCAGCGATTGAAGCAGCTACTTACTAGTGCTCCAATCCTGAAGATTTCAGATCCAAACAAGGATTACATAGTGTGCATAGATGCATGTAAGGAGGGACTAGGAGGAGTTCTCAGCCACGAGGGATTTGTAGTTTGTTATGAATCCCAAAAGTTGAAGGAACATGAGAAGAATTATGCCACTCACGATTTAGAGCTGGCAGCAATCGTCCACGCCTTGAGGAAATGGAGACATTACCTCATGGGCAAGATATTTGAGTTGAGAACAGACCATAACGGTCTGAAGTATTTGTTTGATCAACCGAACTTAAATGCCAGAAAAATCAGATGGCTGGAGTTTCTGTGCGAATATGACTTTTATATCAAGCATATCAAAGGGAAAGAAAATAAGGTGGCTGGTGCACTCAGCAGAAAAGTGCATGAATTACATGTTGCAGCCATTAGCATGTACCGGACTGAGATGAAAGACAGAATTTTGGAAGCTGCAGATACTGATTTGCAGTACAAAGGACTTGTAGCAAAGCTACAGCAGTGTGAAGAACCACAGCCCAAGGAAAGTTACACCTTAGGAGTTGATGGTTTACTTTTGTATAAAAACAGAGTGTATGTACCCAATGTCTGAGAATTGAAGCTGGCAATTCTAAAGGAGATGCATAACGTGGCTTATGCTGGACATCCTGGATATCAGAAGACTATGGCAGCAGTCAAAGGCCATTATTTTTGGCTAGGTTTGAAGAAAGAAATCGTTGAATACATCGCTAGATGTATGGAGTGCCAAAAGGTTAAGGCTGAGCATAGGCACCCAGCAGGGTTGTTGCAGCCTTTACCTATTCCTGAATGGAAATGGGACATGGTAACAATGGATTTCATCACCGGACTACCTAGAACAAGCAAGCAGCATGATTCAATCATGGTGGTGGTGGACAAGCTTGCTAAAGCTACCCATTTTATTCCACTGAAAACCACCCACAAGGCAGCAGATGTTGTTGATATCTTATTAAAAGATGTTGCACGCTTGCACAGAATTCCTAAGACAATTGTGTCTGATAGAGACCCGAAATTCACCTTGAATTTCTGGAAAGGATTGTTTAAGGGATTCAGAACGAATCTGAACTTTAGGACATCATATCATCCCGAGTCTGATGGACAGACAGAGAGAGTGAATAGAGTAATAGAAGACATGCTGAGAATGTATGTGATGGATAAACCATCAAGGTGGGAAGACTACCTGCATTTGGTAGAATTCGCCTACAATAATGGGTATCATGCATCATTGAAGATGAGCCCATTCGAAGCGCTTTATGAAAGAAAGTGAAACACTCCAGTGAGCTAGGATAATCCAGCTGACAGAGTAGTAGTTGGGCCTGAGCTACTCAAAGAGATGGAAGATCAAATGATAAAAATTAAACATAATCTAAAAGCTGCCCAGGACAGGCAGAAATGTTACGCTGATAGTAACAGAACCCATAGAGAATTCAAAGTGGGTGACCATGTTTTCCTGAAAGTGAAAACTAATAAGAGTTCCCTAAAGCTGGGAAGTTGCGCCAAGTTGGCAGTAAGATTTTGTGGGCCATTTGAGATCCTGGAAAGGATTGGGCCAGTTGCATACATGCTTGCATTACCTGCATCTATGACTGTACATAAATGTGTTTCATGTTTCATTGCTTAAGAAATATGTACCTGATGCTAATCATGTTATCGATTGGAATGTGATTCAGGTGGAACCAGAAGGTGTTCTGCAAGTGCATCCTGTGCACATATTGGACAGGAAAAGCAAACAACTTCAGAATCGAGCTATAGAGCTTGTAAAGGTCCAGTGGACCTGGTACAGTCCTGAGGATGTGACATGGGAGCATGCAGATGTTATGCGGACAGAGTACCCGCATCTTTTTGACAAATTTTGAAAAGCTTGTAGATGTTGTGTAAAGTTGCACTGAGGACAGTGCAAAAATAAGGGAAGGGGGATTGTAGTGTCCCCAAGGCCGAGCCCCGTTGTAAACCATGTTCTGTAAGAAATTGTAATTATGTTTTATAGGCTCGTGAGCCAAGTTTTTATAAGATGGAGACTTATGTGCTTGTTAGGCCAGGGAGCCTGAGTGTTGAAGGCCAGGAGACTATTGTTGTATATGGAATCACGCAGAACAATTAATAAAATATAAACACCGCCATGTACAGACCGACCACGATGAATGAGTGAAGGGGGACTAAGCATCCATAGGGTGGGCAAGGAATTAGGGGCTGGAAGGTGGGAAAAGGGGCTAAGTGTTGAGCCTAGGGGCTAAGCCTGGGAATAATATTTTAATATTATCCCAAAGGACATGTGCATTTTATATTTTATCCTAAGTTTATATCAAAGGGAGATGCGTGCTGGTGGAACGCATGCAGTTTCATGGGTGACAAGTGTCAACCCTGATGCATGTGAATAAAACGGCTAGGGTGAGCCATGGGAAAGGGTTCCTTCCCCATTCTACCCGATTGTCTGAACGCGTATGGAGCCCTGGATAGTACGACCAACCCGACTCCTGTAGGGAACCTTTGTGCATCCCTGTGATTCAAAAGTTTGTTTCTGGCTCTGAGAAAACCCGTGTGTGTGCATTCCCAGAACAAGAAGCCTGTGTTGTTTCTGAAGCGCCGGTCTCACCCTCCGTTCTGAGTCGTGGAGACTGTGTCGACCCCTGCAGGAGTTACTCATCATGCTTTCCTGTGAACCATCACTGTGAGGCCTCAAGCCATTGTTGAGCCTATTTGAGAGGCAGTGTTTGTATTTCTAGTTGGCTATGGTAACCATGCAGAGCTGGACTCTGTGTGGCTTGATGGCTAGCACGAGTTGTGACTGAGCTTGTGTGTGATCTCTCTCTAGGTGAGGGAGGTGGATGTTGTTGGAAGAGGTTTCTTCCAGAGAGTGTCCAGCACCAGCTTTAGGCTCTGAGACTTCCTGATCCGGCCTGTTGCCGAGACCCAGAGAGGGAGGTTAGCACCGATGGACTATGCTTGTGAAGGTGTATACTCTCGAGCAGAACAGAAATGTGGGGAATGAGAATCTGATAGTAGTGGGCGTAAGATGGCATCCTGGGAAGAATCCTTCCAAATTTTATGTGTTGTCTCCCTGTAACCTCAACCTAGCCTAGGATTCATTTCCTTGGGGTGGAGCTTAGTCCCAGCTTAGGGGTGACCCACTGCTGAGCTGATGAGCAGTGTGGTCTAAGGCTGGGAGGTTCGTGGAAGGCCTGCACTTGATTGGTGGAATCTACCACTGTTAAAAGATAAGTATCTGATTATTCCTTAATCATGTTTTGTAGGACTGTGTTGTTTATGTTATCATGATTTCCGCTGTGTATATGAATTATTATGAAACGCTATGGATTGTAAATTATAACAGTAGATAATATGTTTACTCTGAGCATTAAATGTGTTTAATTGTTGAAAGCATATGGGTCATATAATACCAGTACGAATCATGTATAGGGTGGTGTTATAGTCTTCTCTTAATAGCAATTAAGCCATGGTATCTGAAAGGGTACGCTACAAGAGGCATTGGGTTTCATCTAGTGGGGCCCCTCAATTTTCATTATATTGCACAGAAAAGCGTTTGATGGAGAGTCTATGGAACTTGGGTTTTTGCATGGCAAGGAAAGGCAAGGTAAGGCATGGCAAGGCAACGCATGCCATGCTATGTCATGGCATGTAAAGGAAAGGCATGGCATGGAAAGGAAAGGTAATGAAAGGCATGGCATGGCTTGGCAAGGAAAGGTATGGCATGGAGTGGCAAGAAAGGAAAGGCATGGCATGGCATGGCATGGAAAGGAAAGGAATGGTAAGGCATGACATGACAAGGCAAGGCATACCATGCCATGGAATGGTATGGCATGGCAAGGAAAGGCATGGCATGGAAAGGCGAGGCATGCCATGCCATGGAATGGCATGGCATGGCAAGGCAAGGCATGGCATGGAAAGGCAAGGCATGGAAAGGAATGGCATGGCATGGAATGGCATGGCAAGGCAAGTCATGGCATGGAAAGGAAAGGCATGAAAAGGAATGGCATGGAATGGCATGGAAATGAAAAATCAATTCATTGGATGGAAAGGAAATTTCTGATACAAAGTTAAGTCATATGTCCCTAGAATTATTTTTTTTATTTCTTGGGGTGAGAAATGTTCATTCTCTTGTGATTCTTATTTCATTGCAATCAACATTTTGATTTGAAGTATTCCTTCCATAATGTTAGGGGAAGATATATATTTATTGTTGTATAGGTTAAAATGGGAAGCTACATGGAAAGACATGCAAGGAGGGATTAGTCTTTTTTAGATCATAGTTGTGCTCTGGGGATTTATAAATGTAACAACCTCTATTTTGGCCTTAGAAGGTTAGAACTTTGATTTTTACTTATCTTAGTGATTATTTGCTTAGTATTTGTTGGGTTTAGTTAGAATCATATGGACATTTGATATGCATACATATGGATCTATTTATGTATTGCGAGATATTATTTTTAATGTTATGTGTTTATGATGACGATATTTTTGTAATTTGTTTAAACATGCAAATTGAAGTGTGGAACTTTAGTATGTGGATACTAGTTCAAACTTTTATTGTGGACACTTTGGCATGGAATGCATGGAGAAAGTCATGGCATGGAAAGGAAAGGCATGGAAAGGAAAGGCATGGCATGGCATGACATAGAAAGGCAAGGCATGTCATGGAAAGGCAAGGCATGGAATAACATGCAATGGAAAGGCAAGGCATGGGTTGTCAAGGAAAGGAAAGGAAAGGCATGAAAAGGCAAGGCATGCCTTGGAATGAAAAGGAAAGGAATGACATGGAAAGGTAATGCAATGAAAGACATGGAATGCCATGGCATGGAAAGTCAAGGAAAAGTATGGCAAGGGAGAGCATGACATGCCATGGCAAGGCAAGGCATGGCATGGAAAGTCAAGTCATGGCATGGAAAGGAAAGGCATGGCATGGCATGGAATGACAAGGAAAGACATGGCATGGAAAAGCAAGGCATGGAAAGACATGGTATGACATGGCATGGCAAGGAAAGGAATGTCTTGTCTAGGCAAGGAAAGGTAAGGCATGGCAAGGAAAGGCAAGGCATGGCATGAAAAGGCATGGAGTGGCACAGAATGGCAATGCAAGGAAATGCAAGGAATGACATGGCATGGCATGGAAAGGCATGTCATGCCATGGAATGGCAAGGAAATTCATGGCATGGAAAGGCATGGCATAGCATGGCAAGTGAAGGAAAGAAAAGTCATGGTATGGAAAGGCAAGGCAGGGCATGACATGGTATGGCATGGAAAGGAATGACATGGCAAGTAAAGGAAATGCTAGGCATGGCATGGCATGGAAAGGTAGGGAATGTCTTTTCAATGCAAGGCAAGGCATGGCATGGCATGGCAAGTAAAGGCATGGAAAGGTATGGCATGGCAAGGAAAGGCATGGCATGGCATGGCATGACATGGAATGGAAAGGAAAGGCATGGCATGGAAAGGAAAGTAATGGAAAGGCATGGCATGGAATGGCATAGAAAGGCAAGGCATGGCAAGGAAAAATCACTTTTTTAGATGGAAAGGAAATTTATGATATAAATTTAAGTCATATGTCCCTAGAAAAAATGTTTTTTTATTTCTTGGGATGAGAAACGTTCCTTTTTTTGTGATTCTTGTTTCATTGCAATCCACATTTTCATTTGAAGGTATCCTTGCATAATGTTATGGAAATATATATATTTATTATTGTATAGGTTAAAATGGGAAGCTACATAGAAAGCCATGCAAGGAGGGATTAGCCTATTTTAGATCATAGTTGTGTTATAGGGATTTGTAAATGTAACAACCTATATTTTGGCCTTAGAAGGATATAACTTTGATATTTACTTATCTTAGTGATTCATTTATCAATATTTGTAGGGTTTATTTAGAATCATATAGACATTTGATATGTATACATCTAGATCTATTTATGTAATGTGGGATATTATTTTCATTGTTATTTGTTTATGATGATGATATTTTTGTGATTTGTTTAATCATGGAAATTGAATTGTGGAAATTTTTGTTGGAAATATTTATATTTTGAACTCACTAGTTCACTATTAGTTAATTGGACCTAGTTCTATTTTAGACTTTCTATTTTTAGACCATCACTATTATGCATGCATGCATCTAATAAGAGCTCACTTTTTGTTTTCTTTTATTAATTATGGAATGTTCTGCCCTATATGAGTGTATATCACTCATTCATTGTAATCATTCAATCATTGATCAACTCATTGGAGTAGTGTGAATATATTTTCTCATTCTTCCATATTGAATCTCTCATCCTTTTCTTGATAATATTTGTTTTCATTTTCTTTAGCTATATCTCTTGTGAAATTTCCCATGAAACATTGACATGGTATCATATCCAAGATTCTTGGATCAAACCAGATAAGCCAAAGAAGAGGTAAATCAAAGTTTTGACGAGCGTAATCTGTGTATCTGACAATGTCGCACCCTTTCCCTGTCGAAAAGTCTGACAATTGAAAGTGTCACGCTCTCACTTCTTAGTTTTCCTCAGTGTTTCACCTTCTGAATAGCCAGAGTGCAAAAATTAGGCTAGTTTTTCACTATATCCTTAAGTGGGGTGTGACACCCTTGAAAATTTCCTTTTTCTATAGTAATTTATTATTTTTTCACTTGGAAATTGAGAGTAATTGTTTTAGGGTTTTTAGAACCAGTAAGAGTGATGGATAGGACACCAATTCTTTAGTCAAATTTGGTGATAATTATCACACTATATAATTATTTTGAATGTAAATTGAAGGTCAAATTCCAACTCAAAAGGAAAGGATTGTACAATTTGACGATGGTGACAGAAATAAAACCTACAACAATGCTTGAGAAGACCATATGGGTGAACTGTAAGGATGACGCCACAAGACTTCTTCTTTAATTAATTTCAAATAATTTATGGTTTCATGTTGCCACATGCAAGACTACAAATGAGATCTGGACCACCTTGGAAGGTCTCTTTGGAAAGAAGAATGAGATGAGAGGTCATATGCTTGAACTAGAGTTGAATACCGTGGATCCTAAAAGTTTTGATAATATACAAGATTTCTTTACCAAGTTTAAATATTTGATATTGAACTTGGAATATTGTTGTATTGATAAATATAAACAAGTGGACCAACTTATTCTAACAATCTTGTCTAAGATAGGACTATAATATGTTGGCTATGTCTACACTTTCCATTATGGAAGATATATCTTGTGATCAAAGTGGAATATTCCTACCATGGAGAAGTTTGTTGATTCTCTCACACATGAGTATGAAAAAATCATTCAGATTGTTCTAATTAAGGAACCCAAAGCACATGCACTCACCATGCAAGATGGAAAAAGGGTCATCCAATCAAAAATCCACGTAGAAAGGAAAGGGGAAACAAAAATAAAAGGATATATATCCCAAACCCTTCAAGGATTATTCAGGTTCCAAAGACTCTTCAAATTCCAAAGCGAAGAAGAAGAAGAAGAAGGGAAAATAGTGCACGTATTGCAATAAACCAAATCATGAAGAATCCATGTGCATGAAGAATCAAATCGATCTTATGGCATAGTTACTTTAGAAGAAAAACCTTGGAAACTTCATTCCTGAAGGAGCCAAGAAGAAGAAGGAAGAAGATCCTGCTTCTAAGAAAGGTAATCATCATGATCTTGTTGCAATTAATTCCTCATATGACTCATGGATTATAGATTATGGTGCATCACATCATATGGTATCTAAAGAGGAATATTTTACATCCTTGAGTTCATGCTCAAGACAACCTATTCTCATGGGGGATGATACTCCAGTAGCACTAGAAGGAAAGGGAAGAGTGGAACTCCTAATGGTAGTTTTGACAATGTTTTACATGTTCCAAAGCTTTCTATAAATCTTCTCTCAGTTTATCTTATCACTCAAATAGGTAAAAAGGTTGAATTTACATCAGATTCAATTTTTTTACTTTGCATGCATGACAATTCCATTATTGCAATTGGTGAGGTAGATCACAAATCATGGTTGTATAAATTCACTAGGTTTGTTGACCATGACTCTTATTTAATAATAACACATGTTGATGATAGTAGTAGAGTATGGCATGGGAGATTTGGTCATTTAAACTTTAGGTACATGTAGCGACTTTCCAAGCAAGGAATGGTAAAAGGATTGTCAAACATTCACTGTTCTGAAGGGGTTTGTGAAGGATGCATTCTTGGCAAACATCCTGAAGAGAATTTTGAAAATGGGAAGGAAAAGAGAGACTCATATTCCTTGGATCTTGTTCATAGTGATCTCATGGGTCCATTTCCACATCCTTCCATCAATAAAGCAAGTTATGTCCTCACATTAATGGATGATTACTCACGCTATACTTGGGTTTATTTTCTTAGGAAAAAAATTGAAGTTTTTGAGCATCTCAAAGACTTCAAATATATATTAGAGACACGGATTGGGAAGAAGATCAAGATCCTCCATACAAACAATGGGGGGGAGTATAAAAAAATAGACGTTTGGAATATTTTTCGTGAGGTTGGTATCCAGTTGTACCATACAGTTCCATACACTCCACAACAGAATGGAGTTGTTGAAAGGAAGAACATATTTCTCAAGGAGATGAATAGTTGCATGTTGCATGCAAGGTCTCTTCCTTCCAATATTTGGGTTGAGGAACTTAAATATGTTTCTTACATACAAAATAGAAATCCTAATATAACTATTGAG
Source organism: Picea engelmannii (assembly GCA_009831015.1). Lineage (NCBI taxonomy): Eukaryota > Viridiplantae > Streptophyta > Pinopsida > Pinales > Pinaceae > Picea > Picea engelmannii. Next base: position 51,874 of record ML826606.1, read on the forward strand.
GACATGGCACCTTGAGTCTTGGATGGGTGAAAAACCATATGTCACACACTTCTGCATATTTGGATCTCACGTATGGGCCCATATTCCTTCTGATAAGAGGAAAGAATTAGATCCACATAGCACACCTTGAATATTTGTGGGATATCCAGATGATGTGAAGGGATACATGTTGATTGATCCCTCTACATATTAGCTTATCATTGAGTGCAATGGTCAATTTGATGAGATTCATTTTCATGAACCACTAGTGAAACATGGAGATACTCTTGTACTTCCATCAGTTCTAGACATTAGAGATGATGATTCCATGAACTCAGATGCTACATATTCAAACTCATATTTAGAGGATTCGGTACATGGAGAAGAGTAGGTAGTAAATCTAGATGAGGAGCCAATGCCAGATTCTAAGTCTTAAATAGGATGGGACTTAAGCCTTTTGTCAAATTTAGGTAATGAGAACAATTAATTGCTTATGGATTTATCACTTAGCAATATTTTCCACCATAAGAGATTTGTTAATATGTAACACAAGTATTTATAATCACTTTATAAAAAATCATGCATTCATACACTTTGAAATTCATACTTTCATCAACATAAAAAGAAGAAAAAATAAGATTCATAAAAAAACATGCCATGAAATGTGTGTGTGTGTGTATTCAACATCGTCTAAATTGTATATTTTTTACAAAATGGCACCTCGTAGCCAATATAAAAAATGACAGCAAGTTCACTAACATAAAAAGTATCCATATGGTGGTCAGTCATTGACCATTGCCACCCTGGCCACCCTCATGAGCATCCTGGAAATATATATTTCTTCTCATGCTTGAAGACTCACCTCGAGTGGATTTGGGTCTGGGCATGCTTCGTCTCTTTGATGACTGTACAATGAAAAAGCATTGTTATAAGTTTCTTGCCACAATGAATTAAAATACTTACAAAATGATACTTTGTAATTTAACATAAGACAACTCACCGCATATGGGACTGACAATAGTGAGGGTGTTACCCTGCTCTGCGACCCTAACTGCTCAGTGATTCCACCTTGTGTTAGTTACAAGTACCAAATCATCAAAATTAAAAATATATATATAAAACAAATTTATGATACAGAAAAATTATCATCAACACATTATCTCACCGTGAATATCTTGGTCCTTGGTGGAGAGTTGTTGGAATGTCGAGCACTCATCTATACAACCTGCTCCAAGGAAACCTCTACTATGGTAGCCTTGGTAAATAGGGCCAATGGAAATGATGGTTTGGGTGGGTGGCATACAGGTGCATCCACTATGGATGTATGTGATGGAAGAGGTGGTTTGGATGGGTGGATTTTGGGTGCATCCACTGAGGATGAACCGAATAAGAAAGATGTTGGGGTTGGGAAGAAATGGACCCCCACAAGTTGTACAAGTGATGGAAACTCCCTTGGCATAGAGTAAGGTAACCCATGAGTAGAGGCTAGGTGTCGAGGGAGTGGACTAGTACTATAACTAGAAAATATGTCAGCAACATGCATACATATTAATAATATTCAACTATTAGTATCAAATAGTAAAATTCAACAACATAAATTAAACAAAATTTATATTTAAATGATATTTAACTCTACACATGAGATACATGTGATGCAGGTGACTTTTCCATCCCAGATGGACATTCGTCGACATCATCTAGTCCCACAACCTACAAAAACACAAGAACGTTAAAACCTAGAGGATTCCATAACATAAATAAATGGTGATGGTGAATTTATCAAATATGACACATACCTATGTATGGGGTACACCAAATGAGCAAGTTTCCTTTATTGCTTCTTTAGTGATAGATACATGCACTGATGCATCCATGGGTGTAGAGGTTCTGCTACATAGACATAACAACTGCAAAACAACACAATGATATAATGACATAAATATAGAGAATACCATATAAATATATAATTATGAAGAACATAAAGATGGTTAAGATATTAAGATCCTCCATGAAGCTTTGTTGTTGACTGGTCTCCATAGGCCCATAACAGGTATGCCCGCAAATAGAGCATCTGTGAGGTTCACATGGATGACTATTATGTCCATGTTCCCCCTCCTCACTCCATTGTGTTGTACGGGGTGAAGCTCTGACCCCTCTATCAACGTCACTAGTAGGAAACTCCTACCCAGATAGTGTAACAAATCTACCGTGTTTCACTAGGATCTAATTCAATGATGATATAGCTAATTGTAACTGCTATAAGATCTCTGCAACAAGAGGATGTTGGGAAGGGGGCTAGGCATTCACTTGGGGAGATGAGGTCCTAATATGGGATCATGCCTATCATGCTCTTGGTATTTTGAGAACCCTTGACCCACCCCCTAGAAGTCACCGATGTCGACGTAGTTGACATGTTGACCCAAAATAAATTCAGCCCAAAATTTTCACAAAAAATATAAAGGAACCTCTATGTTATTGCAGGGAGGTTTATCAAATACCATGTACCACATATCCATCCAATTTTGACTAATTTTTGGGTTGATGCACCAGTCAGTGCAAATTCATTTCTTGGTCACGTGTGGTTGTTGTTGAAATTGAGGATCAATAAAAATAGACACCATTTGTTTTTTTGATATACCCAAGTATCCAACTTGCTTTCTATCCAATCCAATGTTGCAATTCTCAAACATTCTTTCCCTGTATTCAGAAATAGAAGTCAATTTCCCTTGGGCACTTGCAATGGAACTCACAATAACATCCAAAGAAGTGGCCAAGGACTCTTTTCTTGGTTCTATCATACCACTTAATTTATTTACAAGTGTTCTTAATATGTCCAACCCCTCATTAATGTGGGTGTTTAAGTTGGGTGGTTGTGGTGGGTTGGGGTTTTCCTTGCCTTGTTCTGTTGGTTGGAAGTTTACATCATCTACGGGTTCCATTTTATAATATATGAAACATTTTAAAAAT